>JAPYYV010000640.1:0-29800 GCA_030522625.1 Copidosoma aretas
GCCTCGGCGAATACCTCTCCTCACTGCTCTGTTAGGCGTGTCTTAGGTCAAACGCCGTATCATAGAAATTATTATTTTTAATTGATGGGTATTTGTTGCGATTAGTCAAATTATTATATTGAACGAGGCTTCGGTGGTGTAGTTGGTTAACGCGCCTTTCCGGCAAGAAGGAGCCCCAGGTTCAACTCCTGGCCGAAGCGGGTATCGTTTTTTACTGCTTTGTAAATTTCAATTGACAAGTTTTTTCGCACACCAGCGATTTTTACTATAAAAAAGCGCGCAATTATAGCGCAATGTAGATGGAAGAGGTCAATATAATAATTTGACTAATTGCAACAAATACCTATCAATTAAAAATAATAATTTCAATAATTTAAGTGTATTTAATCTTGGCCAAGGATATTGTGGATCTTACTACTTTTGTAGTAGAAAAACATAATGTTTAACGTTAAAGCTAGTATTACTTTTTTAAATCTTTTTACAGGTCGATTTCCATTAGATTGGAGTATACTGAACAAAGTGATCGCGGAGAATCAAGCATTAGGCTGTTGTGTTAGCAAAAAATTGTCATAAGATTCAAATTCTTGACGCACATTCACTGGGGAATTGTTCAATGACCTATTTTGCTTAAGGCAATCAATGACAATTAAAGGAGCGGTGCTAGAAAACTATTTTTGTCCACCAATGAAGCCCGATGCATACTGTAATAGGAATTATGAATATCAAATGAATATTGTATTATAATGCGTATTAATTTTTTGTTATCTTGAGATTGAAATCGTCGTGAGCACAATATTGTAAGATTTGATAAAGTTTCACATTTTTTATGTTGCAGTGATCGAACTTGACAGCATTAGCATCTTTCCGAAATTTGCGATCAGTTTGGTAGGTAATAAAATATATTGCTACTTTTCCAACTGATTGGATGGCTTGACAGTCCATACATGTTGTGGGTAAGAGTGGACATTCATAAAGGTTCCAAGTTCAGAAACTCATAAATATAAATGTATCTTTTTGTAAATTATTCAGGTGACGAATTAAATGAGAATCTGACATTACAACATAGGGCATAAGCCTAGCAAGCTGTAATGTTACGATCTTGAACTCTTTCCAAGTTTGTAGGTGATCATTCACTGCGGCAGGAGTTCCTTGTTCCATAGCTGCATTGAAGCTATTTCTGGATCTAGTAATAATTAGTTTGTTTTTATATCAACATCAAACGAACTATAGTCTCGAGCAAGCCTAGTATTATTCTGGGATTTATCATAACAGTAGAATAGCCATTTTTAGCGTTATTACCTTTTTTAACTGTATTCTGACGTAATATGTCTTGATCAGGACTGAGGGATTACCATTTTTTATGAGGACCACCAGGCCTACATTTATACACTTATCTATTTCTATAGGCCTTAGTTCGTATCTAATTTCTTCAAATCAGTTACAGGTGGCGTTATTTACACATTGCATATTCGTCGTTTCTGTATTACCATCTGCTTTACCTTATTTCTTGCAAGTTTGTAAGAGACTGTGGGATGGTACGAGACATAAGTGTTCATGCTGAATTAAAATACGCATTTGATCACTCTGATTTTAAATTAATGATGCGTACGGCTTATTAGCATACATGGAATATATGGATTTGTGAAAAGTGATAGGAGACTGAATAGCTAAAATCTTTTCCATGTTTTATGGAACAAAATACGAATATGCAAGTTATTTTCCACCAGGGCTTTTGATAATAATTTCTAGGTTTCCCGTGAATTGAATGTTTTAATGCATTAGCTTTTGACGCGTTAGCTTTCTGCTTCTATATGTTGGCAGTTGGGAAGCTTGTTGAAATTGTTAAAATCTTTTTCTGATTTTGTAGGCTGCAGAAGTGGTGTTGTACTTAACCTGTAATGCGGTTACTTTAAAGATACTAAGTTATTAGTGGACTAATCGTCTAAAAATTGTTTCGTGAAAACCAAGAGTCTTCCTGTAAAATCTTTTGGTCTAAATTAAATATAGTATGGCTACACGTTATGATCCTGTGAAGTGTATAATTGTTTGGTTTTCTATCAATACTTATATTATCATTTTCTAATACATAAGCTAAAAAAAACTTTATATCTTTCATTTCCTAACTACCTGTTAGGAATGTAGCTACTTAATTACCTAAGTAAAATTTGTATTTGTTGTATCAATATTTGGGAATAAACTGAACGCTTGGATTTTTATCGAACCGAGAACATAGGGATGTCTCGATGATAACTTGATAGGCGGGAACTACTGCGCCTCCAATTAAAAAAAAGTATCAGACAAAATTGACATCAATATTCCCTTAATGGTTGCTAAGGAGAAAATAAATGATTTCTGAATACGACACCACCTTACATACTGTTTCTAAACCTTCTTAAGCACAATTGTAAGCATGAAGGTCTACAATTGTAAAAATTGAAGACTCGATATTTTAAAGGTTTCACTTGACCTAATTAACTTCTGAGTACAACAACTAATCAAAAATTGGTTGCAGATCACTAATGCTGTCAAAGTGAGTAAGATCGTTACCACATTCTCTATATGCTATCCAGTGATTTCAAGGTCAATTCTTATTATCAAGATTTACTATTGCGGTATCACGATATTGTGGCCCATTTTCAGGTAAGTCGTTTCGCAAAAAGACTTCACAAAAATTATTAATATTTTATTTTTAAGCATATTTGAGTAAATCGACATTACTTAAAGCTCTATCGGCTATTTTCACTTCGTTGATCCTTTTCTGAAAACTTGTCCAGCGAACGTTTTAAAGTAGACATTTAATACAGTGCTATGTGATTTAAGATGGAGACCTATTCCAAAAGCAATAGCCTCCATAGTCTTATTATGACACTTATTCTCTTAAAATTGCTGTTTAGCTGCCTTAGATGCATTATTTCTTTTTCATATTCCAGCTTCTATATTAGCTTGTGCACTAATTGCACTTAAGCCAGTAAACAAGGGTATTGGAGGTATCCCCGACTATAGCATGGATGGGTAGATACATGGTATTCGGTACACGGGTTGGTACACGGTAGAAAAATATCATACAATAGGCATAATACCAACAGATATCACATCGACTAATTGAGTTTAAAAGCAAAAACGGTATTGGCATCAAAATACGTCTGAAATATAAAATTTTTAAATTCCAAATAATAAAGTGTGTAAGTATGAGCAAGATTAACAAACAAATTTTGAAAAGAGTTATACGCTGAAATAGTTGACGGAAAATTTTACAATTGCTAAAGTATTACAAACGAATCCAACTTCTTACCATTTAAAGCATTATAAAGATCGATTTGCATTTGGAGGCTTTTACGAGCAAGAACTTTTAATGGCTAAATATTCAGATGTCTATCTTCTTATAAAAGCTCTTAAGAAAGGTATTGATACCATTCTTTTTATACTAAACGACAAAAAAAGATACAAGAAGAAAGCCAAAGTAGGTAGGAGCACCGACCAACGCTCTCTCCTGTGAAAAATAATCTATCTTCCATACATTTTCTCCTTCTTAAACTTTTGCCTTTTTTCTTTTTCTTGATTTATATAAATATACTCATTAAAAAAAATGTATTATACTTGTAAAATTAGAAATTAACAAGTTAACATGTATTATTACCATAATAAACTAGAAAAGGGATAATCTTTCAAAATTCTTCTGGCAACTCGCAATATGGGTCATCATTCAATTTATTAGCTTTTAAAATACAATCTGGAACAAAGACTTGAAATTTATCGTTTATATTGATAGCAATCTTGCAGTTAAGGTGGTTTTTGACTCTATTGAGCTTAGTCACCGTGTATTTCGCTCCTTCTCCAACTCTAATAACATCTTTATTGGAGGCGATATAGTTCAATGCATGAACGTCAATTGTTGCTTTGTGCGTATAAAATTTTGCACACATGTGACTTTAGTCTTATTGAACAGCCAGTCTTCATAGTCTTTAAACCCGATTTTTGTGTCAGCAAGAGATGTTTTTACACCTTTGGCTTTTTTATTAACTTATGGTAATAAACAGGTTTAAAATTCATTTTGCCGCAGAGAACAATGAATTTAATCATAATTTTACAACACTTATCTTTAATCCCAACTATTTTCTTATTCCTTCGAGGTAAGTCGAATAGGTCATGTAAATAATATAATATATCAAAGTTATCGATATCTTCACCTGTGACTTTACAAATGTGTTCACATCAAATTTTAAAAATCATAATGTCAGTGTCAGTGTATGATTATTTGCAGATACGTGCAGAACGTTGCTTCATGTAAGAAGAATAAAAATTAAACATCAAAATTTTCTATCCATCGAGTACAGTGAGTCCAACGTAAATAGTTTTTTTGATTGGTATAAATGTGCATGTAAGATGTATGGGAACAAGGTTCTCTGAAAACATAATACAGATATGAATGTTTAGTTTAGCAATGCGAGTTTCTGCACTGTGTCGTTCACGCCATTTATTTACAAGTCATACAGTTATTTCTTTTTCGCTTATTCTCTATCGTTTTTCCATAAACAGCATTATTAACAATTCTAAAGAACACTTCTTTAAACTTACTTTTAATATTTTCCGTCTTTCAAGTATTAATATCAATGTATGGCTTTCACCATAGACTTCGATTGAATTTTGGTGCTCTATGAATTTTTCTTAAAATCAATCCATGCTTTAAATCTTGTTTCGAAGCTCTATAATGAATAACGTAACAAACGGTCTTTGTTATACAATGTAGCCATTAACTTTTTCAAGCTTTGTGCCAGGTAGAGCCATATGTTCATCATGCACACTCCAAGCTATTCTAAGTTCACTTCCACTTTATAGCCGTAAAAGTAATCGTCATGGATATAAAAAATTACTTATGTGAACATCAATCATCCACTTAAAACCTCTTTGACAGTAAAGTCTGCGTCATCGCCCATCCGTAGAGATTATTTGTATCATGATTAATAAGATATGTTTTTTCTTCTGCTGGATTGAAACCTTAACTAATAAATTTATTGTTGCCCTTAGTGAAGCGATTACAGCATTGACTACTGCCACCTCTGATACCTCTCTAGATATACAATACATAAATATGCTGCAGATGGACATACAATCATATCTATGTTAGTAAAAACCTTTAAATTGATGTAAGTATATTAATGTACAATTGTCTGTTAAGCCAGGCGTTGCGAAGTAGTGTGAAAATTTAAGAGTGGAGACGTGTATACGGGTTCTGCGAGAATTTTTTAAAAGTACGCAAGATATATCATGTTATTCCTTAAATACAAGACTAACTACTCACCAAGACCTTTAATATCAAGCGTTTTTGTAAAAAATACGGCGTTTATGTGTTCACAAGCAGGAACATTAACGTCGGTGAGTTTCCTGTCCAAAATTTATTTTTTGGAAGCTGCCGATCTTCAAGCTCATCGAAGAAACTGACGTAATTCTACAAAAAAACACTATTTCTTAATAACAACTTTATCGGATCTTAACTGTATACATCCAGTAGAAATATCTTGGAAATGATATCGTAATTATTCAAGTACCAGGCTCGTTTCTCTGAAGAAGATGCCCCAAATCCGAAGAGATTGATGAATCTAAAGCTATTTTCAGTACCATCCATGTGCTCTTTATGAAAAATGTACTTTTTCTTCTCTTTTGCTATCAATGTAATACGGAGTATCAAGTCTGCAGCTGCGGTAATTACCTTTATTATTGGGTGAGAGTCATATCCTGTCTGATGTAAAATACAACGGGTATGTATCTTGAATTTTTATAGTCAGCCCGAAGCTTAGCGTTTCTTGACTAGTGAGATTTATTGGCTTTGGATCCTTATACATCGGTTCTAAGTCATTTGCAACAACTTTTGGTTTATCATCGAAAAATTCTTCAAGAGTTCTATCACCGGCAATAATTTGATATTGTCTGTAGCTAGTTCTGTGCACACTTGAAGCGCGTATTATCAAAACGATGTAATGTCAAATACCGTGAGCATGATTTTTTTTTAATTTTCACTCAATATCTTGCACAGCTTTGAAAGACACTTGAGATCAACATATATGACATAAGAAACTTTTCCTTCACGATTGAAACTATTTAAACTTTAGTTGGAAGTTTTACTTTACACTTATTGAAAATTTTATCATTAACTAGATAAGTAGCAAGTTTTTGCTTAGTTTCAAAGAAGCTTAAACATCCATCACAAATATAAAAGTTCCTTTTATGATGCGTTCTAGCTACTTATTAATCTTGATGAACTTTTAAACCACACGTGGTAAATCTTAAGTTAATCAATACTACTATTACTTACAGTTTCGTCATTTTCTTCTTCATTCTCATCAACATAAGATTTTGAGTAGGCAATAAATTACCAAGGTTTGTATTAAATTTTTGATGTTGTATAAAACAGTATTATCATTTTTTACAAATTTTTGGAGAACACGGAAAGTTACAGAGACAAAATTTTGTTTTTTAAATTTTACCACATCTTTTACCGACACTGGAAACTCTATACTGTTAGGGTGAAGCTCTTTTGAAAACTGCTTACATTGATTTATACGTTCCGTATCCTTGTCACCAGGTCATAAAGCAGATAAATCTGCCTACATTAAGTATTTATCATCACTGTCTGTTTTATTAACACAGGCTCTCTTATCTTTTTTACACTAGGTTTTTCGAGACATAAACTTTCTTTCATTTAAATGAAATAATTAATATCATTCGTAAAATTTAAAATCAGCTGTTATGACTCACCTGAATAGCCTTTTCCAGATTCTTTAATGCGTTGATTTATCGGTTCACTTATATGTGCATTATAATACTGATTAAGACTTCATGACATATAAAACTGATTATTATTTTCACTCGATACATATTTCAGCAATCACCTCTAATGTACTACGATCTGGAAGTGCAGCCATAGCCTTTTTTTTAAATAACTGACTCGCATCATCCAAGAATACATCACCATAAAACCATCCAACCAAACAGTTTCTCTAGACTCAGTTGGTAAAGCTGCCGCTGTTTGCTTACATTCTACACCAATCTTAAATACAAATCATGTAAACTTTTTTTAATGCTCACTAAATCCCCTATCAGTGCTATACATCACTGTTTCTCGGCTTTGGTTAATTTTGATAAGGTAAGTAATCCATCTAATGCAGCAATCACCTCTAACGATAATAGCAACGTTTTTTGTAGGTCTGTATCATCCACATCTATGCTAGCTGCATACTACAATAATCTAAACGGCATTTTTACAGTCAGCTTAAAGCACTGCAGGTCTGAGACGAACTTAATACTCCAATGTGACTCCCGCAAAGTTCAAACTTTCAATCAACAGATTTATGAGCTCAAACATCTTCTATGTTAATTTTAGTAAAGTTAAGATAACTTATAGCATCTTTTTATTATTATAAGGTATACTTGAAAGAAAGTGCACGGAAGCCCCACATAAGGCCTTCTTACTGTGAAGTACAACTATATATGACAGCTACTTCATGAACCTACTCTCTGCTTCTTAAATTTTATGTAGACAGCGAAATAACATAGATAAATACAAAATACTTTGATGTTTATCCTTTAATGACTTTTTTTTATCTTGTTCTGAAGATTCTGATTCTTTATCATTGAACAATCGTCTGCAGCAAGACTTCCGTAAATCTGAGTCTTGTAAAGATCTGGAGACTTTTGTTTTCGGAAAGATTTAATAAATAAACTTATCCCATACATCATCTGCTGTAGACTTCGTGTAACAACTGTATCGTTGATAATGATAAGTGTGAATAGGAAGTAGACTTTTCTATCGAGCGATAAAACGGCTAGAGTAGTCGGATACTTATGACCATCTAGAGTTTGAAAAACGTTGAAATTACATCGCTTAAAACTTTCTCCCCTATTGCCTGGAGGTCCCCATTTCCATGTAAATCTTTAAATGTAACTGTTAAAGCAGATAAAATTGTTTCTAAAATCGTCTACATCTAGCTCGTATCCACAATTTAATTGTAAAATATTGCAAAACTTGATGCAGTAAGTGGAGATAGTGTTATGAAAGAAAGACTATCTTCGTCCAACAAGAGTTTATACAAATAATTTATTTCACTAATAATTAGCTTGAGGAATATACTATTTCTTACAGTTAAGTAAAGGTGAAGTTTTATAATAATAAGAGTACTGGAGTTAGAGAAGCCGTGGAGATCGTACTCTTGGCTGCTGCGCAGGTGTGATGATGCTCCACCTTGGACTGCTGCCGATGTTCACTCGAGCTGATGCAACGAATGATGTCTCCGGTGCTTGATACTGCCCTATATTCCCTGTTTGACTGAAGTAAGAGAAGCCGTTGAGATCCTCTGGGTTGCTGTATAGGCGTAGTAAAGCTCCGTAAACTCTGCTGGCGATATTCTCTGATTCAGCTTGTAACAAAAAATAAGTGCTCCAGTGTTCGAGGATGCCTTACACCTCCACTTGATTAGAGTGAAGATCAGTTGAGCATATGCATACACGTGAAAAAGGTTGTGGACTGTCAATAATGTGTGTATATAAGGCAGCCTTAAAGCACAAAGCCGTTACCAGTCAGCGAGCAGAGCTACTAGACAGATCTACCTGGAAAATATCTGCTATAAGTAGTGTGCAAGATACGAAGTCGTCAGTCGTCAGCGAACAGAGCTACTAGAGAGATCTACCAAGAGAATATCTGTTTTAAGGAGAGCGCAAGCATGCAGAGCTATGAGTCGTCAGTGACCAGAGCAACCAGACAAAAAGTAGCAACCAGAAAAAAATTTGGAATATATAAAACTTTTCCTTTGTTTTTTATTTCTTGCAACAAAAAACATGTATAGAATAAAGTGAGATGGTAAATTATTTTATTGCCTCAAGAGTACATATGAAATTATTAAAAAATTTTATTGATCTTATAAGACCAATAAAATTTTCTAATAATTTCATACGTACTCTTCGGGCAATAAAATAATCTACCATCATACTTACTTATTTACTGAGTCTTTGATTGAGTTATGGCTCTATTATATACTTTGTTTGCGAGAATAAAATTAATTTGAACCTTTAGTGTATGAAATTCGCAGCCCCCCGGTAGCTCAGTTACTAGAGCGACTGTCCGATGAGCAAGAGGTCGTGTGTTCGAGCCACACTCGGGGAACATTTTTTTCATTCTTAATTACGATTTGAACTGTCGCAATAAAAGTGCATTTTCAAAGGCTTACTGCTTCGTAAGTTTTTACAATATGCCCTATAAGATCAATAAAATTTTCTAATAATTTCATGTGGAATAAAGTATTGAAAAATCCTAGAAACCCTATCTTAATCACAATTTTTATTCTGTTTTGTTCTTCATGTTTTGAGATTCCATAGTATTATTATTAGTATTGCCATTATCATTATTATCACTATAATTATAATTATTATTGTCATAATTATTATTATTATTATTATTATTATTATCATTATTAGTATTGTATAGTGGCGTTAGGAATTTATAAATTAATTACCGAGCTTACTATTATCCGCCACTATTTTCCGTCTTTGGCTACATCTAATAACAACCTATTATTTACTTAATCTATCTCTTTGAGGGTTTCTAACACCTTTTTTTCTATTTTTGTTTTGGTATGCCGAGTGGTACAGTTCCGTCTGGTATCTCGATCATGATTCTCTATACGCGGCTCATTCCATTTCCATCCTGGCAACGGGTCCAGCTTATCGCAGTCCACGTGCTTTGATCACCAGGCTTATGCTTGGACCTTCATATAATGGCTCTATCTCTACATCACGTAAAATTCTCCATTTTTCGTTGACTATGTCCCTTTTTGCCACAAATACATTTCCAAATACTTTTCTCTCGAATAATTAGAATTTTTTTCCTCGCTTTTTGTGATTGCCCACGTTTAGCTTTGGTACTGCAGGACCGGCATTATGATCGTTTTATAGATACATTTTACTAGATTTCTTAAAATAAGTTGCTATTTTAACAGTTTACTAGCCCTATGATGACAAGCTTTTGCTGATCGTAATTTCTGTTCAATCTTCTCCTGGAAGTCAGTAATATCATTACAATAAGCCCCAAGATATTCAAACATTGAAACTCTCTCTTACAATTTTACCCTTACTCTGAACGTGGTTACACTAGGATCATTTACTCTACTGTTAATCATGTATCTTGTTTCTTCATCGCAAATGTTGAGAACTATCTCTTCCGCTCTTTCGATCAATTTCTCCGTGTTCTGTATTATAATTTCTTCACTGTCACCCAGCATACTTGAATCGTCCACGCATCCCAGTATATAAGTAGTCCCACTTAGAGTTATCCTACTTCAATCTTTCTAATCATGTCGACGTATTGTAGAACAAAATTAAATAATAACGGACCCAACGCGCCACCTTGTTTCAACCTTTGGTGTATGTTAAATGGTTCGAAAAAGTTTGTTCTGCGACGTGAACTGTTCCTCTGCTGTATTGCATGTGAACGCATATGAGAGCTACTAATTCCTTTTAAAGCTTGAAGAAGCCAGGACATAGTATATTGTTGATTTGCTAACTAAGTCGTACGCTTTTTTGACGTGTTTAATCAGTTGCCCGAATTTCTTGTGAAACTCCCGCTGTTTTTATATTATTGGTCTGATTGTAAATATTTAGTCAATACTTGATCTGTTACGCCTGAACCAACGTAAATAGTCTCATATGATATTTTTCGCTAAGGGGGTTAATATGTTTAAGAGGACATTAGATAAAACTTTAAAGCAGGTCAAATGTAATGCAGTACCCATGTAGTTATTACGGACAAGTTCATTTTCTTAAAAATTGGAATTATGACTGATTTGGTCTATTTCCTAGGCGTTTGTTCTTCTCTCCAAATTTGTTTCATCGAACTATCTCCATACTCAACTGTTTGCCTCCACCCTTGAGTAGCTCTCTGGAAATGCTGTTTATCCCCGCCGATTCGTTGTTTTTAAGTTTGCGGATCGCTTTTCCAAGTGTCAGTTCATTAACCTTTATATCTGCGGTAACAATATCTTAAGGCTTTTCATTCTCATTATCAACACGTGCATTAAGTAATTCAGTGAAGTAATTCTTCATCTCGCTAATGCCTTCCCGTCATTTATGATGGTATAACCATTTTCCTAACTGACGGATATGTAGCGTCATATAGTAGTGCCAGTTCAACACTAAGAACTATTTTCTGCTAGTATTACTTTTATTCTTGACTGACCTGATTTGTGTTCAATCGTAACAGTCGGAATGTAATTGGGTACAATAAAAATTTTACTTTACTTTCCATATAAGAAGTTTTTTTTAAAATAGGATTGGAATGCTATTGATGTGAAAATTTAACTTGACGGCGGCTTCCTAGCAATATCCCCCGGAGCGATAATTTATTTAGTAAATAATACCAGCTTGGACGAGTACTTAAAGGTTAACTTTTCTTCCGAAGATGAAAAAGACGAAACGCCCACAAAGAGCCTCCTTAACAAATCTGACGCGAACAACCAAAAACCTTGCTCAAAATGCGTTTAGAAAAATTGTCACAAGATTCTCCTGTGTTTTTGAATTTAAAAAATTATAATAGATCCACTTCTAAATATAAAGTCATAGATCAGATAAAAAATCCTGCTATAGTAACCTTATCTGAGAAAAGTTCATCTTTCGATGAAATTTCTAAGAAAATGAATGCGTTGATGTGAGGCCAGGAGGAAGTGGCCACGTTGTTTGTCCGGACTGAAGAGCGCCTGGAAATGGTTAAAGAGCGCTTCAAGAGCCGGAGACTAGCTCAGGCGCAGCAACTAAGACTTTAAAAGCTCGAAGATGCTCTGCTGGCTGTGGCCAGGTCCAACGGTCTCAGGCAGCCCGACCCGGCAAAAACTGGATGCGCTACAAAATATGCGTTTATCTAAGTGACCGGTGGCACAACTAATCTGACTGAAACTCAAAAGAGTGCCACTCGATAAACTCCGCACCCTGGAGCCGTTCAAGCCCATGGTAGCCAGGAGAAGGTTTGCAATGACAGGTGCTTTGAGTGCCATGCCTATGGCTACCATGGTGCCTGATTCCCTAGACGTGGACAAGGCATAAAGCTGTGCTACCGGTGCGGCCAGTTTGTGCGTGATTATACCTCTGTAAACTGTCCGTTCTATAGACACAACGAAGGGCAAGGACGCAGACGTTCAAATGCCTCAGGCTGGGACAGACGCTCCACCAGTAAACAAAATTTAAATAATAATTTTAGAAATACCATTAAAAATTTTAATCAGAGAAAGAAAGTTTCTTGATGCGAGTAATAATAATGATGAGAAAAATCAACCAGCTAATAAAAAGAGTAAATCAGACGCAAAAAAAAATTAAAATCAGACCAACAAGAATAACGATAGTGATAGAATCAACAACAACCATAGTAACAACAAACAAAATAAAGTTAAAGAAAAACTAACTCTTCCCGCTGTAGCTGCCACGTTTTCAAGCTTGTTAATGTTGCACCATAGATTTACTAACACTAAGGAAAACTTGGTTTCTTTTATTCCTGATTCCGGTACTACTAAGCATCTCACAAATTCGAAACTGATATTTCGTACAGTTGATTGAAGTGAAGTGTGTATTATCAGATGTGCAAATAACGACTCAGCAGCAGACTTTTAAACGGAGGGAGTAGGCTCTGTAGTTGGACTAAATTATATTATGACTGTTGAATTAAACAATGTGATTTGTGCTGACTTTCTTGCCGAAAATTTACTCTCACATGAAAAATTTGTTGACGTGGGTATGTTGATGTACTCGGATAATAAGAAGATCGACATACTCGATTCTGACTTAAGTAAGATCCCTTCGACTGGTATTTATGAGATACCCTCTTGAAAAATGACACTGTCGATTCAAAAATTTTTTAATGCTGGAGAGCAAGAAAACATTGAGCATTTTGCATACTTAGTAAGCGACATCAAATACAAATATATGACGCGAAGAACGACAGCACAAATCTATCAGGAAATAAATATAACAGAAGAGAAAAATACTTTAAATAGAACAGAGAAACTGACACGAAGTTCAAGCGAAATTGGCGAAATATTAGAAAAACAAATCAATTTAAATGATTCGAAAATGGACGAAATATCTGACATTGACTCTACTCCCACTGATAGAAAAATTAAAAGTATCAACGATACACCTGACGTGATTGATTCAAAAACCGATCTCTTATTGGATAAAAATTATGAAGTGTTTCAACTAAATAATCATGCTATGCTGTGGCATGTTTGGTTCGGTCATACCTCAGTTGCAAATTTGAGGAAAATACAAAAGAAATACCCAGAAAATGAATCTATACAAGATGCGATATTTGATTTTAAAAGATTTAACTGCGAAATCTGCATGCTCTCAAAATTCAACAAACTTCCTTTTCGTACCGTGCGATCACGTGCCACCGAGCCTCTGCAGATCGTTTGTTCAGACGTCATGGGACCTATAAATCCGCCGTCTCACCCGAAATGTTATAAGTTTAAAGTCGTCTTTATAGATGATTATTCCCGTTTGGTCATGGCATACACGATGCGAACTTAAATCGATAGAAGCCACTGTCCGAAACGGTTCATTAGAAGCGCTAGAAATCTACTTAGGAAGGATGCGAAATTCTGTTACCTCCATTATGACCAGCTCAAAGGATTTACTGGTGGTCACACTATAGAAGAGTTTAACAAGTTCAAAGCCGACCTCCAGCTTCCGTCACCTGACACGCCCGAGCATAATAGAGTAGCCGAAAGGTTCAATTTAAGAATCCAAAGAAAAACTTGGGGCTATATTTTGGATGCGAAATGTCCACTGAATATGTGAGACGTAGCTCTGCAGGCGGCAGTTTACACGTAGAACCGCACCCTACATAAATCAAATGATATGGAAATACCATTACAGAAAATTTCTCCTAATAAATCTTTCGACATAAATTAGATCAAACGCTTTGGATATCTGACCTATGTTAAAATAGAGAGAAATACAGGCCCTAAATTCTCTCCGACTAGATGATGCACTATTTAGCTCAGTTGTACAAACTCAGGCTTTATTCTCCTTCAGCCAGACAGAGAAAAATTTTATTATAGTAAAAATGAGCGATTTAATGAAAAATTGGTTTGTAGTGATAAGTATAGTAAGAATAAAATCAAAGACTACGATTATAAGATAAATGATGTAAGCATGAAGAATAAGTTTATTACCTTCGACCCTTGCGAGAAAGCCGTAAATCAAATCTCATGAACGGAGGAAGAGAAACTCAAAAGAAAAGGTGGACGCCTAAAGAATATTCAAAAAATTGCGCCTAACATTACTCCGGTATTTATAGTAGACATCAGTTTTCAAGATGCGTTTAAACATACAGATTCGACATTTCATAGCTGTGATATTGATAGCGAGATTAATTTTATCAGTGAATTTAAAACAAATAAAAGATGTGAAAGGCCATGCTTTGCTGGCTGAAATAAACAAAGACTTAGTAACTTACAAACATATTATAAACTTGAAAAACAGATGTGAATGGCTTAATGCCATAGATGACTAAGTGCGTTCTATGGATAAAAATCAAGTATTGTCAATTGTTGATCGTCCAGTGAAAATTAAAATGGACCAAAACCAAACATAATTGATCTACGATGGGTCTCAAAGCAAAAAATTTATTCGAATAACTGTGTCAAATATAAAGCCAGGCGAGTCATCTGTGGCTTCAAGGACAACAACCAATATGATCTAGAAGGAACATACGCCCCTGTTTCTCGACTGGCATTTATCAGATGCGTATTGTCCATGGTCACTAAATTTAACCTTGAGATACGACAATTGGACGTGAAAACGGCCTTCCCCAACGGTACTATCGAAGAGGATATGTACATAGAAATCCCGCAAGGACCATGACACGCGACAGATAAGAGAAAAGAAAAAGTTTGTAAACTTAAGAAAGCGTCAGACGGACATAAGATCAATCTTTAACGCTGGTGTAAAAGATTTACAGAAGCAGCTATCAAAATCAGCTTGGAAGCCAATTCAAGCAAGCCGCATCTATTCACAAGGAAGCGAGGAGATAAATTCTTAATTTTAATCGTGTTTGTATATTATATGTTAATTGTCAGCAATGATGTCATTAAACTAGATAAGACAAAGATGATTTTATAAAGAGAAGTCGATATGGCTGATTAAGGAGAAGTAAAAAACTTGCTCGGCATTCGCATAGAAAGAAACAAAGAGAAGCAAACAATTACGCTATTACAAAAATTGTATATGTGAATAAAACAATAAACCGTCTTAGATTTAATTTAGCTAAAATCACAACAAACTCCTATGGTGACCAACCAAGTCTTGAACCACCAGAGAAAGATGCGTGAGCAAGAGAATGGTGTAAAAAATTTGGACGACACAAGCATCAAAAAAATGCTTTGCTGAAAAAAGCTGTTGGCAGCTTACTGTATTCAGCTAATACAGTTCGCCCTGATATTGCCTTTGCAGTCAATGTTCTGAGCTGATACCAAGTCAACCCCACCAAAAAAGATAAGACCATGCTTAAAGGTGTGCTTAGATATATATATATATATATATATATATATATGTATATTATAGATATACTTATGAAGGACTAAAATATGCGGCATTGCATTTAAAGCAAGTGCAAACAGTCTCATAAAAAATCATATGTTTCCTTATCTACCTGCCAGGTAGAATATATGGCGATAAGCAAGTCATATGAAGATCTAATGGCCTTGAATAATTCTCTGAAAATTATTATAAATAAGTCTTTCTGTCCTGTCACTCTCTACTGTAACAATAAAGCAGCTAAGGCTAGTGCTAAAACTGGAGGAGGTAACAAACTTAGACATATAACTGATGTGAAACAGCGCTATGTTATAGAATGCGTAGCTAGAAAACTCGCCAAAATAATCTGGGTACCTTCGGGAAAACAGATAACTAATATCTTCACAAAACCTTTATCGTTTGGACTTCGTACCAGGTGAGCTAAAAATCTTGTAAGCGACGAGTACTGATGGACATTAAACAAAAATTATCTGACGTAAATGATGAATGACGTGAAACTACTATATTCAATGATGTATATTTATGTATATATCTTTTTACAATTTTTTTTATGTGTGTTTTAGGGGGCCAAAATTATTTAAGTCATCCACTTATGCTGGGCAGATGAGTTAAATAGGAAATTTTTTTTTTCCTCCTCGTCGCTTTTTTATGGTTACTTTCACATTCTTATAATTCAATTTTTTGCTTTCAAGAAAAGTTATTTTATATTTCATATATAATCTTACTTTGTATTTATTAATAAAATATATATCGACGGAAGTAAGCAATAGATATGCAGCGTCATAAATATTATATACATATATGTATTGCACAACATAGCTCACTGCTGCTACTGCTGCTTGCCACGCTGTGGCAGATCTTGTTTGGCCCCCGACTGAAGTGGACATATGACATGTTTTAAATAAACTTTCAAAACTAAACTTGAGTGCACTTTTGCAATCCTCACCTTTATTTCAATATTAACATAAATAGTTACTTAATTATATTTCTCTTTCAGGCCTGCTTTTTATCATTTTAAAACATTTTTTTGTAATTTTTTAACTAACTTGCTCTTGATAGGTCGAACAAATCTCACAATAGATGAAATGACCTTGGACACGTGACAATTAATGTTCTGCATACGTCTCGAACAATCACACAGCAAATAAAAAAGCTTTGGTCACATGACAATAAATGGTATACTGGGAAGCTCCAGTAAGACCTTAACATTTCATTAAATACTTGTGTCCATAATTTTTAAAGATAATTTTTAGAAATTTAAATTAATTGAGATCATTTTTGTTATATTCTTGGGTACACAGTTAAAGGCCGTAGAATATATAAATTTTCGCACATCGAAAATGTTGCTATGCGTTGCTAGGTTTTGTTTTGTTGTTAAAAAATATAAGTCAGTCGAGCATATAAGCTTGAGCTGTTTACTCATGTTTACTTCTATCAATAAAGTTTGGTTTCGTTTCTATAAAGTAACGTGTTTTCATTGTTACTCGCAATCGTAACAATTTTAGGGCTCGTCCGGGATTACACATCAACAGAAGAGACGAAGACAATGAAGTGTCAGCTGGAGGAATCTAAGCAGCAGTGCCTGGATCTGAAGTATCAGTAAAAAAATATATAAAAGGTGGTGAAAACTCGTGATGAAACGATAGGAAGGTTGAAAGCTAAACTGGTTAGACTGCAGGAAGATTGTGACGATTGGCAGGTTAAGTTGGACAACGCGAACCAAGAAAAGGAGGACTCGCAGCGTAAGCAACAAGAGGTTCCTAAAATAACGCTTAAGCAGTTGTAGTCGACTCTCAGTGATGCTTGCGACATCATCGTGGGCCAGCAAACTGAATGGAACGCAGTTTCGGCGGAGCGGGACTCTTTTCTGAGCGAAAGACAGGCTCAGCAAGGGAGAAGTGCAGCGTACCAAGATCGACAGTAAACCAGATAAGTGTCAACGAAATTTTTCTGCTACAAGCACCAAAAGAATCGCAACCACCGCCATTACAGTAATCATAACCACCACAACCATCATAATCACCGCCGCCATAGCAATCGCAACCACCACAGCAATCACAACTACCACATCCACTTCTGATTTTGAACACATCTTTTGGGCCGCCGGTATTAAATAGGTTAGTGACAGGTTTATTAACTCCTTTTAATATTTAAGTCGATGTTCATGATGGTAGTTATTCGCTTAGGTATTTTTCAAATTAATTTAACCTTATAAAACTAAATGGATGGGATAAAAATTAAAAAATGGTTGCTCTGATTTATTTTTTGCGTGGAAAGGCAAGATCAGTAATTGATAATTTTTCAGTGTCGGGAGGACTGTTAGGCTTAACCTCGAATCATAAAGTACGTTTTGGAGAAAAATATTTGGCTGCGACGTGTTGATCTTAATTACAAAATATGAAACAAGGCCTAAATAAAGATTTTCCAAGTTTTAGCTGCAGATTTACAGAAATTAGTTACAGTAGTTTATCCTGAGTGCTCGTTAGCTTCCCCAGATAAAATTGTTTCTACCCAATCTATTCTTGGGATTGCTAATAATTTACTAAGAAAAGTGCTTCAATCAGAGTATGGAAATGGAGAAACAAGGAGTTATAGAAAAATCTTCAAGTTCCTGGAGTTTTGCAGTGGTACTTAAAAATAAGAAATAAGGCTTTACACGATTTTGTGTCGGTTTTGGGAAAGTACATGTGGCAACGATTAACGATTCAAATCTTTTACCTAGATCCGACAGTATTTTGAATAAATTATCAGGAATATCGTGGTATTCTACTTTAGATTTAAAGAGCTGCTATTGGCAAGTGAAAATCAGGAATAAAGTCAGAGAAATAACAGCTTTATATGCTGGAAAAGGATGATGGCAGTTTAAAGTCATGCCTTTATGATTATATAATGCACTATCAACCTGAGAGTGACTTGGGGAATAGATATTCAAAGAATTGTTGTATGATATTAGTTTGGTTTATTTGGATGACATTGTAGTTTTAGCAGACTCGTTTAATGAAATGTAAGCAAATATTTAAAAGGTATTTCTTTAATTTTGGAAAGCTAATCTTCGAATGGATTAAGAAAAATGAAATTTCTTTAAAAGAGAAATTCAATATTTTGGTCACATTGTATCAGTAAAAGGAAAAAAGGCAGATCCAGAAATGATTGAGACTGTTTGGAATGGCCGATTACGAGAACAAAAAGGAACTTACGTAAGTTTTTAGGATTTTGCTCTTATCATAGGCGATTTTAAAGACCAAAACTCTACAATTAGTGGTTCCAAGAAAGAAGATAGATGACGTTCTACAGAAAGCACACGATTTACTAACAAGGGAACACTTTGTAATCAACAGAACACTAGAAAAGATTAGGAAGAGATTATACTGGGCCACTTGTAAGAAAGATGTTAAAAATTAATGTCGTACGTGTGTAACTTGTGCTGCAAAGAATGGTCCATCAGATAAAGGAGTTAGTGAAATTATGGTTTATAATTTAGGGGTACCTTTTGAGAGACTTTAATTAGATATTTTAAGTCCAGTCCTAATCTTTTTATTAGAAAACAAATACCTCGTTGTAACGGTACATAATTTCACAAAATGGGTAGAAGCTGTCCTCTTATCCAACATGAGGACAAATACGATAGCTAAAGTTTTTGTTAATGAGGAAGTGTGTCGTCATGGTCTTTCATTAGATGCTTATACTAAGGGTAAAATTTCGATTTACGCTTAGTGAAAGAATTAGCAGAGATTTTGGGAATCAGAAAAACACAAACTACACCTTTACACCTACAATTAAACGGTCAAATAAGATGCCAACATCAGACTATTTTTAATTATTTATCGAACTTTAAGAGCAAAAATCAAAAAGATTAGGACTGTTGGATCTCACTATGTTTGTGAGCTTACAGATCCTCTAAACATGCGACCACCGCGTTCTCTTTAGCTGAAATGTACACCGGTGATGACTTACGGCTCCCACTGGATCTGTCGAGAGGACTATCTCCGAATGACGCGCTTAAGTTTTATTGCCGGAAAATTATGTACAGAAGCTAGGAAAGAAAATGGCAAAAACGCATGATACGAGAAGAGCAACCATGGCTATAAGATCTAGCAAGATCAAGACCCATTACGATAAACAAGTGAGACAGGTTGATTTTTTGAAAGGATAAAAAGTTTCTTTCTACAATCCTTAAAGGACCAAAGGAAAGAGCCCAAAACCGCAAAGTAACTAAGATGATCCGTTGGAAGTTGTCAAGAAGATAAACAATGTTTCCTACGCCATTATGACATTACCAAAACCCTAGACGATGATTATACATGCGAACATAATTGCAACATTTCCCGAAATAAGGTCATCGTAACTACTCCGCACCGGTTTTATTTTGGGTTATTAATTTTTCCAAAAACCTTAATAAATGCCAGAGTAGAGACGTAAAATGGGATTCACGTAAAGTCATTCCTCATTTCGTGTATGAGGAGTAAACTGTGTACTTTTCACATTACCCTGAAGAGTGATACGTACTTGGATAAATAAGATACAATTAGATTGAAGATGCTCGGTAACTTGGCGGTGGATTCAAGGTAGAAATTTAAAGTCCTGCAGCTGTGATAGAAAATCTGGTTGTACTTGGATTTACAGTTGGATGCAATATACTTGGTGACTTAGCAGGAGGTCAAGTACAGTTATTTTTTATCCTGGAGCTGTATTGTTATCCTGGAGATACATTAGAAGAAGATGGTGATATTTTGGATTGCTGTGTTGCGCATGGTTTTGTCATTCTTGGGACGACAATCTACACATAGTACACAATTTAAAAGCCGTAGAATGTATGAATTGTCTTGCTTCGAAAATGTTGCCAGGCATTGCTAGGTGTTGTTTTGTTGTTGAAAAATATTAGTCAGTCAAGCTTGAAACCTTGAGCTGTTGGCTTCTGTTCACTTCTCCTTATAAAGTTTAGTTTTGTTTCTATAAATAAAAGTGTTTTAACTGCTACTCTTAATCGTAACAATTTTATATTAAAATTTGCCCGCTTTTAGTCAGTTTTAACTAATCGCACCAGGCTGCTTCGGTTATGTGACAATAAGTTTTGTATAATCAGAAAAATTACTTTAATTGTTTTTTGAGATTCTATTTGAACATAAAAGTAAATGTCATTTCAAAAATAACTTTTACAGTCTGGATACGAATATGTTATGAAAGTTTTAATTATTGAAAGGGGTAATGATTGATGGAAAAGGGAGGGCTGAAGGCTTCTACTACACGCCCTTATATGTAAGAATGCGCCATTGATAATTTGTTCTCTCTTACTATCTTTATCTTCATTTTTAAATAAACATATTAATAAGTACAAATTATAACATATGACATATGTAAAAACAACTTTTGAAAATACGTAGCTTCTTTCATCATATTCATTGATTCATAAAAATATAGAATTCGAAAGGAAACCATTATGAACATACTTTCATATGTTGAATTACCGTAATGTAAAATTTATAGAAAGAATTCAATTTTTTAGTACAGTATTAGGACTATAAATATAAAGTATAAAATGTGACATAATATATGTGTAAACCATCGTAACAAAAAACGATGCTTTTTCAGTACCTAAAATATCATTGAAACGTTCCGTTTTATTTGTATACGAAATTTTCAAATTTTATAATCCCCCTTCTTTTCCTTGCCTCAGTGTTTCTTTCTTTTACCGGTGATGGCACTGGATTAGGAATACCGGGCTTACAGTCCTAGGCCTATCTCTCAGCTGTACTTCTTCTATCACGAAGTCCTGTCCTCCCACCAAACAATGCAATTTCAGGGTCTTCCCTGAGAAAAATTTTATGTATAATATCTCATACTTTTTCAAGACATCAGATTTAAGATGGATCAAAAGTCCTATACCTTTACTTTCTAAGCGCCCTGCTTCTGGAAAGTATTGAAATGCAAAGAAAGTAACGGCCAAAGCGTCACATTCTAGAGGTAGGAAGATAAGGGACTGGATATTATTACTCTGGGACCTCGAAAAACACCAAATACTTTCTGTTCAAAGGCGGAAATTAATGTTTAATTGATTTTCTCTGCATGTTTTGTCGTAAGAATCGCTGACTGTGCGTCAGCCTCATCAAACATTTTAAAACTATATTCTGACTTACAACTTAATAATGATTTTTCGGAAGAATGAAAGCAGAGGGTCGTGTGTTCAAGCCACACTCGGGGAAGATTTTTTTCATTCTTGCTTTCATTCTCCCGAAAAATCATTATTAAGTTGTAAGTTAGAATATACTTTTAAAATGGTTGATGAGGCTGACGCACAGTCAGCGATTCTTACGAAAAAACATGCAGAGAAAATTATTGTACACTATGTATACAATTTTCCACCTCGCCTCCAACAGACCACTGATTTTACTTTATTACCCATAAATATGTTAACATAAGAACATTTGTCGAAAATGTCTCTGATAGGACTCTTTCTCTATTACAACTTGCGGAGAGTTTGTATAAAGGCAGGAAATGTTAAAAAGGAAAATGATGGATTTGAGTGGCTTAAGACTACCACTAAAAAAAAAATTTAATAATTTTTTTTCCCACACTTTCCAGTCACAGTACAAAATACTTGATATTGTAAAACTATGGAACGCGAAGTATGATTCATAATTTTATTATGCTTCTTGGGGCTGAAACTATTACTAAAGATACTCAAATAAAAAAAAAACAGATCTTAACTTAGAATTACAAGATTGTTTTGAAAATTTTACTAATACAGGTGTATCTTTTTGATTGATCCGAAATGCAATGTAAGACCGTACAGGGAGTAAAGGGTATACTTGAAGTTGACCAAAAACAATAAAAGACCATTTTAAATTCATATTTTATTTTACACTTACAAACATCTATAACAGAATCAGTCATGATCTTGTAAGTCTATTCAAAAGATTTAGAAATAATAATTTTAGTATTATAATAGTAGTTGTCTGTTTAATAAAAGTAAATTAGAGAGATTATCTTTACCTATAGTTAGTTTATGCAATATATTTTTATTTCATCAAAAAGTTGTTTTTGTGTTATCAATCATACCAAAATTTCTTATTTAATCATAAACAAACAAAAATTACTATGTCCAGAAACAACCTTTAAAGTAGACAGTGAATTCTTATAATTGCGTAAAAAAGTATGCACAATTTTTAGAATACTCTTATGAAAAGGGTGATAAATACTATGTTATAATCGTAAATAATCTTGAAAAGAATGAAGTATGAGTAAATAAGCTCAAAATTTTGGGAAAATGTATAACAATTTATTTTACCGATGTTTTAGGCTTTTAATACGTGAAAAAATTCGCTTTTTCACAGAAAATTTATTGCAAACCAATTTTTATTGACCTTCTAAGCAAAAAAATCATAATATACTGCAAAATTCAGTAACTTGAAAATATTGACTTTAATGATAAAACGATAAGGTTACAAAATATAGAAAATAAAAAAGAAAGCTGATTATTTTTGTTTAATTAAAATACATGCTGTAATTACAGCTTGATTAACAATATCGTTCATGTTTAGTCAGTTACCGACATGACAGTTCAAGCTGTCGTACTATATATAAATATAAACAAACGAGAGTTAAGGTTGGACGCTGGGAGCGTTGACACATGTGCGGGGAAGCTTGTCAAAAATCCGTGACTTTAAAAGTTATTGAACCATCTGATAGTCAAAATAAAAGTTAAAAATTGAAGATAAAATCTTAGGCTTGTAATAACAAACAAAAATGTACCTCCCGTTGTATGTATATGTTATATATGTTACATATATATATATATTTATCTATTTATTTTTTTTAATTTCATTATGATTATCTATTTTTTATTTGATTATTTTTTCCTTGGTTTTCATGATAAAATGTTTTAAGTTTTGTTGTTCCACCCGTTAATTAAAAATGATTAAATTCAATATTATAATTATTACTTTTCGTTTTCCATACTTGTTCCCCTAGTTACTTCGTTCATTTAGATTAGTATTGATTATTCGGCTCTTCATCTATTAATTTAATAATTAATGATAATTATGAGTAATCTTCTATTTGATTACATCTTTTCCAACAGGTTATTTTGATAATGCCTATTTGGTTATTCGGTTTAATTGTTTTGAGACTAATTTTTTATAATCAATTCATCATTCTTAAAAATGTGTAACTTTCAATTGTTTCTTCTTTTATTATATTAGATTTGTGTTTTATTAAGTTAAAATTATTTGACATCAACTTTTTTGCTCTCGATTTGAATTTAACATGAGTTCTGTCACTAAAAATTCACTAAACATTAGAACCACTTGGTTTGGCTCTTAATAGTGCTGATTACACCCTGTAATACATTATACTTTATTATTTACATGAAAATGAACGAACAGTGTACTACATTTTTGATCGGGGTGATTCATCTGTCTCTGCAGTACTGAGTCCAAATGATGAAATGCGATATCCGATCAGACATTATCGCGGTCTGACCCTTACTTTATACGATTCAGATACTCTCGTAAACCTGCTGACTATATGGTTCAATACAGTATACTACACTATCTACACGTTTAGGAGCATAGTAAAGAGGCCCAGTGGGTTCCGGTAGCCCATGGTTGCTAAGTCCTTAAAAACTTGAAAACTAGGCACTTGCTAGTAGACCCGAAAAGGGACTTCTGGCAACAGCATATGGAGTGAGAGACAATAACCAGAGATAAAAATTAATGAAATAGATTCTTGAATTTAGGTATAACAAGACTCTAGGAAGAGATGGGCTCGTGAGCGAGGTAAAGCTACTGCAGGGAATATGGAAACATAAAGTAATGCTGGAATGCTGGAAAAAGGGTCTAATATATCGAATATTTATAAAAGGAGAAGAAGACAAAGCAAAAAATTGCAGAGGAATATCTTTACTGGATACGTCATACAGAACAAATTCAGGAATACTAAATAAAAAACTAAAAGAAGGCATAAGCAAAAAACTCTTAAAGAGCCAATAAGGATTTAGAATAGGGAGAAGGTGACAGATCTAATCTCCATTCTTAACCATATAGTACTAGTTAGACTACGAAAGAAATATGGGAAGTCGTTTGAATTCTTTGCAGATCTAAAGGAGGCGTTTGTTTGTATGTATAATCTTAAACTAAAAAAACGCCAGAAAGGCTAAGTGGCAAGACAACCTAAAACAATAGGATACTAGAAGTATACAAAAAAACAAGCTGCATGGTTAAGATGAATAGAGGCATCTTAAAATAGTTTAAAATAGAGGAAAAGGCACGAGAATGCTGCTCGCTGAGCCCAAGGCTGTTTGACATGTACTTATCAAATCTGGGTACCTGCAAGCTAGCCTTCTTGCACAAAGGACAACGAAATTAGGGAACAGTTTTAATAGGTCAAAGAAGAAACCCACAGATAAAAAAAAATTAAAAAATAATCCGCTGGAAAAAGTAAAAAAACTGAACTGCTCGAGATAAATGGTGCAGAAAAATAAAAGAGCTTATAAACCAAGATGATGAAAAAAAGAAGGCATAAAAGATTTAAGTTTGACAGTGAATAAAATTAATGAACATTGTCGATCCTTCCGAGCTAGTAATTTATTTCGAAACTGCAACGTGTTGGGAGTATAATGGACTCCTCTTTTGAAGCTACGAAAATACAATGAACAGCTTTAATTGAAAATAATGATTCACGTAACCAAATAATGTTACATCAAAAAAAATTACGCAATCTCATCATAAAAAGTTGAAAATTTCATGAGAAAAGAGTTAAAAAATCACCAAGGACTGCCAATAGAGCACTAAGTAAGTGGTATTTATGTTTTAAATTTCCTCAGCAATCGGAAACCATCAAAAAAATAATTGAAACGGAAATCGTAAACACAAATGTAATACATTACAATGAGACACATTAAACTAATAATTTTTGTAAAAACCTTACATAATTACTAATTTTATCATGCCAGTAAACAAGCTATTAGTTTATCCAGGATGTTGTACCATCGTGTCCAAAAGAACAATATGGCATTTTTTATATACATGAGAAACATTTATACTGAAAGAAGAGAAAGTAGTGGTGGTAAATTTTGATAGCAAAAGTACAAGTAACTCACAAGACAAGCTGACAGACAAATATAGTTACAAAAGCGAGCGCATGCGGGAAACAAGTATAGTCGACAATACTAGAGAGCTGCTACACACTAAAAGCGAATTAATAACAAACTCGAGATCCAACACACATACTAAACGTACACACGATCTTGAAAAAGGACAATGAACCTAAGATGTAAAAAAACGATGCAACGTTCGGCAAAGCCATATGAAAGAACATGGACACCTAACACAACAACAATACGATCAACTAAAGGGACTATTAATACAGAACTGTTTGCATTCTAAAAAATGATCAGGTTTATCACTTTTACATCTACAGGTTGGCGCACCTCTATTACGATTAGCTAGTAAAAAAGACCTATTTCAAGTTAAGTAATGTCTCATCAGTGTTGAAAAAAATTGGGTGTTACGTACAATTTTTATTGAAAGGTACATTTAAACTTTTTTTCAAAGCGCACAACAAATGATATGGAGGAATTAAATAGCATCAATCTAGGCAGCCACGTTTCCAAAAAGAAATAAGATAATTTATCAAACTAAGTCATGGCTAAGCTACTAAAGCTGGAGACTTTAGATTGTTGTTGTATAATCAATAATTGACAGAAACAGATAGGTATTTAATTCGATTACGCCACGAAATACGCGAACAAAATCATCGTGAACTATTTTATTGAATTGCAATGTATATCTCTTAATATTAATACATTATTTGGAAAGAAAGACGTAATGAGTTTTCCAAATGTTTTTATGATAAATATAGTGTCTATTTTTCCAACAATAGCAGCAACGAGTTAAACAGTAATAATTCAGAAGCACATAATATAAATTCAATTATTGATCACAAAAATACAGATACTAAAACTTATGGTAGTTATGAGAATAATAATGTCTACAATGATAATTCTAACAATAACACTGACAAGAGGTTTCTAATTTATATCAAATTAACATCCCTTAATACGTACAAGATATTGTTCGCTTAGGACCTAACTTTGATTTAACTTGTAATCTATGTAGGAATAATTTTTTCATATTTTTGAAAAGATTTGACAAATGCAATAAAGAGAAACAAGATTCCACAGAAATCAGTCAGGTGTGTGATCAACTTGTAAACTGTGTAACCTCGTTTGTAAAAAAGAAAGTTCATGTAAAAATAGCTGATTTTTTTTTAGCTTAACAATCGAGCTCACTGATCAATGTATAAAAGAAAATGAACATATCTTATGTACGAAAGCAGATATACAATATGTGGCTATTGCTATTAAGAAAGATATTTACACTTGTATCGTTTAAAATGCTTTATCAGATACAAAGTATTATAGACTGTCAGATAAAAGTCCGTTAACTATGGTAAAAAACTCTGTTAAACTTTTAACTATTAAATGAAATAATAAAGGCATTGGCGACTAAGAATATAGTTTTAATGTATTTTATACAAACAATAATAGTACTGATTTGGCAGAAGCATATGGCCTCATAAGATACACAAAATTAGATGTGCCAGTTAATATTATTTTTTCAAACATAAATTCACCTAGGTACATCTCGACAAAGCTATTTGTACCTTTCCAAATATTTATTGACCTCGCCCAAAGCATTCTCTAAAAAATAGTCATGAATCACTACAATCTTTAAAAAAGGGTTGAATCATTGATTATAAAAGGTTAGTTTCCATTCACGTAATTTCTCTCTTTACTAATATTAATACTGACTTATTTTTAAAAAGTATTAAACGAAAATGGCGTTTTTTAACTAGCAGGAGAAATTTAAATTTAGAGGAATTTCTTGATGGCATAACTTTTCATATTGTGCAATACTTATTTCTAATTTGGTGGCAAATTCTATAATCAAATACATGGTGTACGAATAAGTGGTTGCGCAAGTCCTATTTTTGCAGAACTTCTACTAGTAGGCCTTGAATTACATTATTTTGAATTGCTAAAGAATATAATCATTTTCTGTAGAAGATATGTCGATAATGGTTGTACAATTATTAATAAGGATAATATAGATGGATGTTTGTCACAATTTAATAATTTTGATGAGCATTTACAGTTTACTATAGAAATAAAGAACAACAAGTTCATCAATTTCTTGGATGTTACTCCGACGAGAGAGGACAATAGAATTATACATAATTGGTACAGGAAAAATACATACTCAGGCAAATTTTTAAAAATTAATTTACACTACCTACTTCACTAGAAAAAAGCAGTAATATTGAGTTCATTAGATAAAGCAATAGAATTATCGAATGTACATTTCCCCCTACTAAATAAAAATATTGTTAAAAGCTTGTTTAAAAGTATTAGATTCCTACTAATTCTTATAATCGATGATATCAAGCACGGAATATGGTATAAAAATTGGAAATATGAAAATAATAAGAATAATAACAATAGTTTGGATAAGAATATAGAAAACAATAATTTATTAGTCATTCCATATATAATAAATCTTCGTTACAGACTTAATTCTATATTATCAAGGTCTAATTACAAAGTTATCTATAAGCAAATTAACCAATTTTCGAGATGTATCCAACTAGAAAAAGATAATGTTAATAAGTTAGATAAATTCGGTGTTGTATAAAGGACTGACTGCGCACAATGTAAGAAGATGTACAGTGAAAATAGGCATAAAACTTAAATTAATAATATAAGAATAATGCATTGTAGATCGGATCGATTAAAAAGATAATCTTCCGATATGTTACATAATCATTGTACTGATAATGTTATGAACCGACAATCTAATATTATAAAACTTAAGACAGTGTATAAAGGTTCATTTAAATTTATTGGAAAGTTTACTAGTACTCGGAAATAAAAACCAGTGTTAAATCCACGTCAGCTACGTGCGGGAACGTTTCGAAGGTGTGTGCACGTTTAGTATGTGTGTTGGCTCTCAAATTGTTACTAATACGCTTTTAGTATATAGCAGCTTTCTAGTATTCAAAACTTTACGCCTCTTGCGCATGTGATAGCTCTTGTGACTTTTTTTTTCTTTGGCTTGACTTGTACGTTACTTGTACTTCTGCTTCCAAAATTTACCAGAAAATCTTCCAATATAAATATCCCTTACACAAAAAAAGGCCTCATTGTTTCTCTTGACACAATAATACATTATTCAGGATAAACGAAAAACTTCTAATCTGTTAACATAAAATTAGCGCTTATGTGAGTTTTTTACAAAGTTTGTCACTTTAATATGTCTGTGGTGAGCAAGAACAAGACGCAAGGTCTTAAAAATGCCTAAAAAGAGCTGCACAGAGAATTTAGGGACCAAAGAGGGAAGGCTGAAAAGTTCATGGAGATGATTCTAAAGACGACAGACTGGTGCAGAGGTATAAATACCTAGAAGAAAAGGAAAACAGGGCAAAATTAGGCAGAAGGCTAGAACAGCTGGAGAAAAGAGTTGAAACCCTCGAAGTTAAATTTAGTGAACTTTGCGAGCAGAGGTTCAAGTATAAGTCACGGCCAGAGAGAGAAAGCGAAGAGCAACGTGTAAAGGTAGACTAGGATCATAAAATACAATCCAAGAAGAAAGAAGGAGCAGACGAAGATAGCAGTTGGGCTTAAATAGAGAGAGAGACAGATATCCAAAGTCTGGTGAAAAATAACAGTCGGCAATGATTAAGGTCTGAAAAGTGTGAGTGTTCACAGCACAAATAAGAAGATGAAAAGTGGAAAGAAAGAAAAATAGATTTTGTATAAGTGTACAACCTAAATGGATAATTGAAATACGACAGCAAGAAAGAAAAGTTACATATATGTTTACTTGTGTTGTTTGCCTTAAGGTAAAGATAGATGTACAAGACAATCCAAGTTTGCGGTTAGTTTTAAGTTTCCTTGTATATTTTTCACTGCCAAAGAGTTTCAAGTTTGCAAAGTCTGTAAAGTATAAAATGCCATATAATGAACAATGAAAGGATCTCTAGGACATACGAGGTGTGTTCAAAAAGTACCCGGAATTTTTGATTTTCCAAAAAAATACTTATTTATTCGTCTACATCAATGTGGTCCCCTTTTAATTAGTCCCCCCCCAGATATAATACACTTATGCCAGCGTTTTTTCCAATCTTCGAAGCACTCTTGATATTCACTCTTTGGTATTTCCTTGAGCACTCTCAG
>JAPYYV010000641.1:0-29792 GCA_030522625.1 Copidosoma aretas
GATACCAGTCAGAGACTGTCTGGTGTCAAGCAAAGTCGAGTGCCGTACAGCTCAAACCTCGGTAGTCTCTCGTTACCAAATTTCTTTCCGTGTATTATTCACAAAGATTTTACCTGCAAATTACAACATTTTAAAATTGTATATTTTCTTTCGCAAGATATTGTGTTTGTAATATTAAGATACGAAATTAAAAGCTATAAGGTTATATTAAATAAAATAAAACTCAATATTTTTTAATAATAGTATAGTATGTTGTCAAATCAATCATAAAACAGCTAATTCAGGTGTTATTTTTTAATCCTGTTGTATAAATTATTTATTTAAAGGTCATTTTATTAATTTAGAGCTTAGAATTGTATATTTTTACTTTCTGTATAATTATATTTTATTCGCAACCATCTCAGATTAATGATTAAACAAGAATTTTTAAATTACCTTTTTTTTTCTCGAGATATTAGTTTTACAAGACAACAAATTCAAAATTTACGCGATAAGGTTATGTTAAAGAAAATAAAACCTCATATTCCATCATAATAGTATATGATCTTCAAGAAATAATCATTTAAACAGTCATTCAGCCTTTTTTTTGAAAAAAATAAAATAAAATTCTTGTTTTTTGGAGGTTACTCCATTATTTGGAGGTTACGATTGTACGTTATACAATTTTCTATAATTTTTTATTATTTGCTATCATCTCAGCTTTTAACTCTATGAATAATTTTAAAATTACCTTATTTCCTTCTTGAAATATTAGGTTTACAAGACTGAAAATTCAAAATTTCAGGCTTTTAGGTTATGCTAAAAGAGATTAAACTTAAGATTTTGTCATAATAGTATCGTATCTTTCGAAAATCGCTATTCTAATGATAATTCAAGCTTTTTTTCTAAATTTTGTTAAAATAATTTTTTTTTTTTTGAGGTTATTCTATCAATTTGAAGGTTAGAATTTCAAGTATTAAAGTTCTCTATAATTTTTTCTTGTTCGCTATCATCTTAGCTTTGAGCTCCATCAAGAATTTTTGATGATCTCTTTTCCTTCTTGAGATATTAGGTTTACAAGACTGAAAATTCAAAATTTTAGGCGTTTAGGTTATGTTAAAAGAAATTAAACTTAAGATTTCGTCATTATAGTATCGTATCATTTGGAAATCATTATTCTTATGGTAATTTAAGCTTTTTTTCCAAATTTTGTTAGAATAACTTTTTTTTTGAGGTTATTCTATAAATTTGGAAGTTAGGATTTCAAGTTCAAAAGTTCTCTATAATTTTTTCTTGTTTGTTATCATCTTAGCTTTAAGCTCCATCAAGAATTTTTTGATTATTTATTTTCCTTCTTAAGATGTTAGGTTTCTGACACTTAAAACCTGAAATCTCCCACTGTGCGCCGCACAGTGGGGAAAAACTGACTTTTTTTGGGAAAAAGTCTGCCTTGACCACAAATCTCAACTGATTACAATTTTTTTTTTTTTTTAATACTCGTTAGATGATTTTCTTAAAAGTTTGACTGCTACTTTTTTAATTGTGATGGATCATAAGCTTAAAAAAATGTGGGAAGTTGAAAATTTTACAATTTCTACGTAAAAATTTTGAAACTAGGTACATGTGGTATAGATATCATATGCAATTGATTAAAAATAGTTTTAATCGCCTTTTTTTAACTAAATATTGTATTTATTTGTCAACATAACCTAAAGAAAAAGTTTTTATCCTTTGATTAAAAAAAATTCATATTTACTACAAATTACAATAAATTTAAATTTTCTTTTTTCTAAATACTTTTTAGACAATTCTCTTGAACTTATTGTCATCATTTTTCCAATTATGATGAAACATAACCTCGAAAAATGTGTTAAAAAATATAATTTTACATATTCCATCTAAATTTTTTTTTTCAAAACTTGTATATGGTACATTTATCATAAGTTCTTGATAGAAAATAATTTAATTAGTTTTTTAACTAAATATCGTATTAATTCGAAGACATAACCCCAAAAAAACCATTTTAATTTTTTTTTTCAAATTGGCCTCTACCACATATTTAACCGATTAAAAAAATTGTTTTTCTTTTAATACCTGTTAGTCTATTCTCTTAACCGCATTACTACGACTTTTTTAATTATGATCGGACATAACCTCAGAAAAATGGACAAAGTTCGAAAAGTACACAATTTTTTAATACAATTGTGAAAATCAGGTCTGTGTGATACATTTATTATTAGTTCTAAATAAAGGATAGTTTGAGCAGTTATTTTCTCACCTATTACAGTGGTTGATTTGTTAATATCACCTAAAAAAAAAGCTCTCTTTTCATTTCAGAATAAAGTCGGCTTGACCATTTTTTCGAAAGAATTATCTTACGAGTACTTGAGAGAAAAATAAGATTTGTAATCAATTTAAATTTATGGTCAAGCCGACTTTATTCTGAATTGAAAAGTAAACTATTTTTTTAGGTGATATTGACATATCGAAAACTGTATTGAGTGAGAAAATAACTACTTAAACTATCCTCTCTTTGGAACTAATACCAAATGATCACACAGACCTGATTTTCAAAATTGTACTTAAAAATTGTGTAATTTTTGATCTTTGTCAATTTTTTTGAGGTTATGTCCGATTATAATCAAAAAAGTCGTTGTAATGCGGTTAAGAGAATAGACTCACAGGTATTAAAAGAAAAAACAATTTTTTTTATTTGGTTGAAATATGTGGTAAATGCCAATAAAAAAAAAAAAATCAAAATGATCTTTTTAAGGTTATGTCTACGAATAAATACGATATTTAGTGAAAAAACCATTCAAATTATTTTCTTTAAAGAACTCATGATAATTGTACCATATACAACTTTTGTCAAAAAATTTAGATAGAATATGTAAAATTTTTAATTTTTCACACTTTTTTCGAGGTTATACTTCATCATAATTGGGAAAATGATGATAATCAGTTCAAGAAAATTGTCTAACAAGTATTTAGAAAGAAGAAAATTGAAATGGATTGTAATTTGTGGTAAATATTAATTTTTTTTTAAACAACGGATAAAAACTTTTTTTTTGTGTTCTATTGACAAATAAATACAATATTTAGTTGAAAATCAATTGTATATGATATCTACACTAAATGTACCTGTTTTCAAAATTTTTACGTAGAAATTGTGAAATTTTTAACTTCCCACATTTTTTTTGAGGTTATGATCCATCATAATTAAAAAAGTTGCAGTGATACGTTTAAGAAAATAGATTAACGAGTATTTAAACAAAAAAAAAAATCGCCATAAGTTGAGATTTGTGGTCAAGACAGACTTTTTTCCAAAAAAAGTCAGGTTTTCCCCACTGTGCGGCGGCCAGCCGTACATCGGCAGGTACGATCTCTGAAAAAGACAAGGCTGCTGCCATCAAGTGAACTATCTGTTCTACGAGTGGTGGAAGTTGATCTCATACATTGGTTGGCTGATTCAGACGCGAATGGTAGAATCTTGGCAGCTTGAGCAGTCGGGTGCTTAAAGCCTTGATCTTTGAGGCTGCGGGTTCCCTCCTGGTGTCTAGTCTCCTTCAGGGGTTCCTCAACTTTTATTAGATTTGACCTCTCTATTTTTTCCTCTGTATTGTCATGCCCCTGTTGGAAAGCTGCTCGGTGGTGCTTTGAACGGAAATATGAAACCAAAGCGACCTGCACTCTGCCAGCCTGGACCTTGGTGAAAACCTCTCTTTCATCGGCACTGACATTGTATCTATTCTCAGAAAATACTGTAGAAGAAGCATACTAGTAGGTAAACTATAGGACTCTTAGTGAGTAAAAAGTCCTACTAAGCTGAAAGTCCCGTAGGGCTTTTCTGGCCTGGCGGTGACCTTACAACCCTTTAGTTTCGCACCCCTACTATATCTTCACCCCTACTACCTCGCAGACCCTCTTACCATAGCCTTTAAGTTTACAAAATGACACAAAATTTAATGTTGAAACTTAATTGCATTTGGTATTTGCAGAGATCTACGCAATGGATGGTAAGGTATAATTACGTTACCAAAAATCTATGGCACTGTTGGTAACATATATCTACGTCACTATCAATTGCATGGATCCTTATACTTTGCCTTTTTACCACTATTTGTGTTGCGACATGCCTGTTGCACATAAGGACTGCCATATTGCGACCGGTGCACAGCGAACGTCAACCGCGGGACCGTCTTCGCTGCAGCGGCTGATTGAAGCCGCCGACCTCGTAGTCGTAGTCATCATATATCATTGACCTAACGACGAAGTGTGCTGCCGCCGTCCACAACAAATGAACGTGTGTGTATCTATTTGTTGCTCTGCCGCTGCTGTTGCTACATCTTGGCACCAATATCTGCCAGAGTCCTCGTCATCGTCGTCGTCGTCTCGTATGTAGGCGGGTATAGTTACTCCGTCGCAAGTGAAGTGTTCGTCGTCCTGTGTACTTTTGTGCTCATTATGGTAATTATCATTGTCGTCATCGGTACCTCTATCCCTAGTGGTACTGCTTCCAAACAATCGCGGCCTACATTTCTGCTTGTGCTGCATAAGTGTTGCGCTGCGTGTAGGAGCTAGACCATCGTCGTCCTCGTTGTTGTTGTCGTCTGGAGGTTCCGCTCGAGTGCGTGTGAGTGTTGTCACTGATAATGATGTCCTACGTCACCATAAGTGGTTGTCATAGAAACAGTTCCTTAAAGAGACACACTATAGGCTCACGATCAGACTGGATCAACAGTATAGCCAGTTCTTTGAAAACTAAATCGTTGACAGGCTGCCTGGAGCCCTGCATCTCAACGATAAAATCCATTCATTGTAGTTTTTCATAACGTCCACATTTTGATGACTTAATGGTAAAAAAATTTTCTTTTAAATTTTATATCTAAGTTTTCTCGTTTTTATCATTATCTGTTGTTAAAAGTTTTTGATACTTTACGTCACTGGTAAATTTTCAAATCGTCGGTTTATGCGACAAATTGATTTTTAAAAGATTTTATATATTTACTTAACTTTTTTCTTCGACTAATTTTCTGCGAACTCCTCAGCGTGTCCTTTCTCAAATTTTTCTAACTCTACTTATCGTCGTCAATTCTCTTTTTCCTCTCTGCTCAGATTCAAGTAGAACTTGGAGTTTCCAATTATGCAGTGATTTTACTTGCTTGTATTAGCGTCATTTCAATTTTCGCGACTAGTTTTAGTGGCCAAGATATTATAGCGTGGCTATTCTAGCTGATTAAACTCCTTTACGGTCTCCATATATTTTAACGTTGTGGGTAATAGTGGAAATTTATAGAGCTTTCAAGTTTGGAAACCTATAGATATAAAGTTTTCTTTCAGTAAATAATTGAGCAGACATTTTTTGAGAATCTTACATTAAAACATAGGGCATGAGTTTAACAAGCCTCAATGTTACTATTTTGAACTCTTTCTAAGATGGTGGCTGATTAGCTATTATATTAGGAATTCCATACTGAACAGCTGCATTTAATTAATTTCCTGATCTTGTGAGCCTAAATATGTGTTCAACATTAACAACATTCTTACGATAGTCTTCAGCAATACCTAATATCATACTAAGAGTTATCATGACGTTAAAGTAGAAGTGAGACTAAGAGCTTGATCACCTTTCTAATCTGGGTTCTGACTCGATATGTCTTGTTCGAGGACGAGCGTTATTTAATTATACATAAAGGGTCGTCGGATCGTCAGACCTACATTTTTACACTTATCTATCTCTATAGCGTTTATTTCATATGAAGTTTCGCGAAGAAGTAATTGATTGCGTTATTCAATAATTAAGTATTCGTCGTTTCTGCATTACCATCTACTATAACTGGATTACCGTAAACGTATAAGAAACTGCGACATGGTAGCAGACATGAATCTTGATGCGGAATTGAAATACGGATATCATCACTATCATTATAAGTTGCGGGTGCGTACGGCTGATGAACATGAATCTCATAGTGCGCGACAGATTCATCAAAGGTAATCAGAGACTGAATGCTCTGAATCACTTCAATGTTTCTTGCAACAAATTAAAAATATGCAAGTTTTTTTTCACTTTGGCTTTTCATTTTTAATCCTAGACATCTTAGAAATTGGATATTTTACTGCTTAGATTTTGACCATTTAGCTGTCTGCTCCGACGTCTTGATGGTTCAAAAGCTTGTTGTCGACTTAGCACCGGACTGCATGTCAAGCTGCTCATATACCTTTCATGCCTGTAGAAGTGGGTTTTATGTGCAACCTTTTAGTTATAACCTTATAACAAAAATTGTCTAAGTCACCGTCCTGATCAACCATGCGTATTTTTATGTGGGCCATAATGCTTCTAGCGATTGGGCAATACAATAATTATTAAGGAACATTGATGATTTTGTACAGTCGGGGAAAATGAGTAAATTGTAAGAAACTCTTTTCCGTTTACGTACGCTTCAGAAGTAATGTTGCACTCGACTCGTAGTGCGTTTACTTTAAGGATTGCTACAGGTTAGTCCGAGTTATAGATGGAGTAATCTTTAAGAACTTTTTCAGTGACACCTAAGAGTCTTCTTATAAAATCTTTTGGTATAAAATAAATAGTACAGCGACACGTGATTACGCTGCAAAGTGTATTATTGTCCGTTTTTATATTAATACTCATTTTATCATGTTATAATATCTCCACTAAATTTGTGCTAATATCTTGAAATTTGAAATAACCAGTTTGGAATGTAACCACTTGGTCAACTACGAAAAACTTCTCATTGTTTTTGTCAATATTTAGAATTGAATTGAACGTCAGGAGATTTACCAAACCATTAAAGTAGTTATGTTTTAGCGATAATTCAATAGGCGGAGATTACTGCACTTACAATATAGAAGAAACACCAGACAAAATAAGTGTCAATGTTTCTTCTACGCTTGCTCAAAAGCAAATTAACGATTTCTGACTATGCCACCACCTTATTTACTTCTCGGCAACCTTATCGACAAGAATCATAAACACAAATGGTCGCAATGGTAAGAATTAACAGTGTTACATCATTAATAGTTACTTTTAGCCTTATTAACACCTAAGTTCAACATTATATCAAAAGGTGGTTGGTAATCAATAAAGCTGTAAAAGTACGTGACATCATTTGTACATTTTCTATGGACCACTCGGTAAGTCTCAGATCTATACTACTCATTCAGATTTACTATTGCGCTTTCACGATATCGTGGCTCATTTGCTGGTGAATAGTTTCGCATAAATACTTCACGATATTTGGAAATTTTTTATTTAGAACATATCAAAGTATATCAACGTTAGTTAAAGCTCTATTGGCTATTACCACATTATTAATCTTTTTTTGAAACCTTTTTCAGAAAACAGCTTCAAGTAGACACCCAATCTAGTTCTATGTGGATTAAGATAAACAATTTTCCAAAAGCAATAGTTTTAGTCTCCATAGTTTTATTATGTCTCTGTCTCTTTGACAATTGTTGTCAAGCTGCTTTAGTTGCTTTAAAACTTTTTAATTCCTCTTCTCCATTTGATAATGCCCTAGTTGCAATTAAGCTAGCAAACAAGGGTATAAGAGGTAATAAACCTCCAATTTAAGCGGAAAGGGATAAGATATACGGTATTTTGACAAATTTTTTTCAACCGATTTTTGTTACTACATTACGCGACCCTTTTAAAACAGAACAAATGACTTTTTTTGCATCTTTTCTTTTGGTATTCATTCCTCGCGAGGCAGCTTTAATAACTGACTTGAGGGTAGTGCATGATTTATTCTTTCTCTTTAAACCTTTTTTCCTTTTCTCAGATTTCAAATCCATACCCAATTTCCTTTTAAGCTTCATAGTACCTGTTATTACCAGATGAGCTGACTTCTTACCAATACTGGAATCTCCGCCTTTGATTCGTTGTCAATCTCTTCCAGCTAAAACTCTATCGGCTAACTTTCTAGCCTCAACGTTTTCTTGATTCTAGGAATAAGCTGTATCGTGCTCCTTGCACGCTGCATCCAATGGATTTATACCAACATCACCTCTAGCGAGACGTTTTGTAAGTTTCATACCTGGACCGCAGTACTGATAGCTTGGTAAGTGAAGTTCTATCGGTAAATTATTGAAAACTATTTTCAATACCACGTCCTGTCTTGCAATGTATTCAAATCACTTTCCGGTGGTTGGATCATGACTGAGTAACAAGGAATGGATTTATTGTTTTTATAGACTGTAATTCAGTTGTAATCAAGCCACCGAACAATGCGCATGTGAAGAAATGAGAGTAAAAAGTACTGTATTCGTAATATATGCGTCAGTCAAAATCGAGCCATCGTACAGTGCAGACATGAATTTCAAAGAGCAATCCGTGAAATGTCAAGTTCCACACTTTAATGCTGTTGCAAGACCGGAGAAACGCTCTCATCGACATGGTGAATGACAGTATTCGTGCTGTTTTCTGCAGGACGTTAAATTGTGGTAAGAAGAACACTTTGTTAGCGCTACTTGTACATTCTAAGGGATAAGGATTTAAAAACTTTTAGTTATATTCAACTTCACTGAACCAACTAAAATAAAAGTATTGACAAGACCTATTAGAGCCTATAAATGGCGCGAGATACTTTTTTTCAATGAATATGGAGCAGTCGTATTGTTAGACGATGCTCTCCAAAACGCTATCATGATTTTCGATACCGAAGTTTGTAAAAATCAAGATAATTAAGAGCTTTTTATGCATGGAACGAGATAAAAATGTGGACTGCTTCCATTTCTGTCAGTCATACGCACAAGTATCAAAACATCTTGTGAGAAACAACGTTTACTTTTTAGCTTTACATAGTCAAGATTAGCCTTATTTAAAACAAGTGTATGATAATCATGTAAATTCTGATAATTCGAATAGTCAGTTTAAAAAAATGTGATTTAAACGTAGGAATAATTAAAAATATGGATTCGTTGTTATCGACAAGGACACACGGATTAATCGGTCAATATTGCAAAGGTTTCGTCAATTTTACCATAAATATAGGAGTTTGTAGCCCAAACTAATCAGTCTACTCTGAAACGCTGAAGCGTCAACATGTACGAGCGAGAAAAAGACGCACTTAACTAATTGGTGTAGGCAAGAAAAGCTGTGAAAAAAGTAAAGATTAATAAAATTTGGAAAAGATAAGGTTAAAAAGGAACTGAGTAAAACTTTTAAACCAATCGCCGATCCTTTCATGGAAAAAATTACTGAATCAAAAAAAGTAAAAAATAGAAGAAACTCTTTTGTAACTCATAAATATTTAGATAATCCATTTACGAAGCTGTTACCCATTAATTGAATAGAAAACGATAATATAGTGATGATGATATGGTGTTTAAATATGCTATTAGTCAAAGTGATAATAATGATGATATTTAAGTTAATGATGATGATTATGATGATGATGATGATAATGATGAAATAAATAGTACGATCCATAATCAAACCAATGATGGAAATTAAAATCTGTCCAACAACGTGGATTTACAAATAGTTGATCAAAATCAGAAGGATTTATTAGATTTCGTGTACGGGCATCGAAAAGAAGATGGAATGTATAAGTTTTGAAGTCCATTATTAAATTTTAACAACAATGAAATTAGAATAAATATGCTATATTATTCTTAAATAAATTGCTGCCTTACTAAAAAATTGCTAGAGCAAAGCAGCAAGTGGATTATGTGTAATAGGACGATCCTAACGAGCTAGTTGATCGACTTCGATTACTTCTAGCCAAAAGGTCTGCAGGAAATTTAGTCATGATAATGAGATAATATCGATTATCGAAGAGGTGCGAGAAGAAGAGTTTATATAAAAGAGCAAGAAATGAGCATTTATGTGTTCAGACGTAAGCTATGCAAGACCAAAGGCAGCAGCGAAGGTCTTCTCGGTATTTGATACAATATCACTATTGATGGACAGTGTGATTTTGACATGAGGGGATTATGCAAGATTTCAGCAGCAATACACCCAAATGATGCCATGATACTTAGCATTTTTCATAAGGATGACAAACTTACAATATATGTAAAAGATAAGCTGAGTTTAATGTTACGCATTCATAATGACTTACTTACACAGGAAACAGCAAAAATTAGAGCAAAAAATATTTACTATAAAAAAGAAATTGTCTCAGATTTTTAACATCCCTTAAGGCGATAATAAGATTAGAAGATGTCACACGAGTAAGATACCAGTTGTATTTGCGATCTCTGATCGTATTTACTTACTAGACATCAATGAGGATGGATCGTAAGAAAAAACTGTAGTTGAGGAGCTCCACAAACCAGCACGTTGGAGCTACAAACATCAAAAGTGTGATATTTGAAAACGGGATGAAACATGGCAAGCTTATCTCTTTGAAATAATACCTAATGCTTGAGGAAACAAAGGTCATATATATGTGCTTGCCGTAATCGATATATTTTCACCGTGTTCATCGACCATACAAGTAAAACGTAAAACAGGAGATAACGTCACAGCGGCAAGTGAACATATACGCAATTAGATTTAAGTACCAACAAATTGGCATGCAGATAGACGTCAAGAATTTTACAATAAAAGTGTTTAAAATCTAATGAAAAAGTATGAAGTAATTCTGTACCCATCATTTAGCAACCTCACAGCATCAATATGTTAGAGTTTAAAATGCACATTGAGAAATAAAATCCGGGTTCAATTCGATTTCGATGGCAACTATAAATTGTTTAATTTACTGTCTGATTTAATTGCAGCCTATAATTACCGAAAGATTTGTGCAACACGCATGAAACCAAAAGATATTACATCGATTAATGAAACTAACATTTTAAAATAACATCAACGACAAGATAACTCTGAAAGAAAAATCTAAAATTAAAAATTGATGGTAAAGTGCATATTAACAAAGTAAAAATGTTTTAAAAAGAGCTATGCACCGAATTAGTCAACAAAGATTATTACAATTGTAGAAGTATCAAAAATAGATCCGACAACTCACTATTAGAATGATTGTAAAGATCAGCCTGTATCTGGAGCCTTTTACGACCACGAACTTTTAAAGTTTAAATATTTACATGTCTATTATGTCGAAAAAGTTTCTAAAACACGTGGTGATTGAATTTTTGTTCAGTGGCTGTGGTTTATAACTCACGTAATAGTTGCATTAATAGATCGGATATTTAATTAAAAAAATAAAATGACATGAGAAAGAAAATGCTACTTTCTGTGGAAAACCATTGATTTTCCATACATTTTTACCCCTATCAACTTTTTTGTTCATTTTTCTTTTAATTTACTAATGTGAACAAATTTATTTATTTAAGCTAATATTAAAAAGATGATCTTACAAGGTAACAATTTCCAATCTATTTCCACCATGATAAACGGTAAACAAAGCAATCTTTTGAACGTTTTCCCATAACCTGCTATATAAGTCATCATTCTTTTCGAAGGCTGTTTAAACACGATCTGTCACAAAGACTTATAATTTATCGTTAATGGTGATGTCAATCCTTATGACAAATCTTACATCCAATGCAGAGGTTGATCTTTTTGAGTTTAGTCATCATGCATTCACGCTCTTTCTGCAATTCTGTACCTTTCCAATCAGAAGGTAGTTGTTGCTAGCGATGTAGTTCAATGCAGTATAGTCCATTTTCTAACACAGAAACAAAAAATGTAATAGCTAACGTCAATTGCTTACTGTATATTAATGTAAAAGTAGTGACTTACCTCGAGGTATTAATCTCTTGAAGAATACAAAGAGTTAAAGCCTTAATTGCTGACTAGGAGAGCACGGTGTGCTCTTTGGCTAGTCTGGTGTTGGAATAAGCTTTACTGGATGAAGCACTTCCGGATATAGGGCTAGCCTCAGTCTTTGAGGGGAAAACCCGATGTGCTTCTTGGTTTGTTTGGTGTTTGAATTATATCCACAAGCTTATGGATCTCCTGATACAAGGATTGCCTCGGTCTCTTGCTCTCTTGCTAGGAGGACTCGATGTGCTCTCCGGTGTTGGAATAAGTTCCACAGGCTTCTTGATATAGGACTATCCCCTCTTTTAAAGCTTTCCCGATCCTACAATTCTTCACCTTTTATGGTTGTTGCTGTCCATCTCGTTTTACTTCCTCTTCCAGGACTAATTAAAGCAATGCTTTTACCACAACACTGATCTTTTATGAGAACAACTACTTTTTTTTTTCTTCGAAATAAGTTGAGTAAGTTGTTGTCTGCGTAATCTGATGTATTAAACATATCGATATCTCAACTCATGACTTTGTAATTGTCTTTACCTGCAATTGTATGCATGAACCTATCAGTTTCGGTGTATAGTAACCTACACATACATACGAATCGCTGCTTTATAAACAGATAAAAAAAGTCGTATATCAGAGTTTTTGATACATTGAGTACACTGAATTCAGCGTAAATAGATTTTTTGATTGTGATATCTGTTCGTGTAAGTTTTACGACGACGAGATCATCAGCAAATATTGTATGACTGTAAAAGGTCGGTTTTGCAATAAAGGTCTCTACACTGTAGCGCCCACGCCATTTCTTAACAAGCTTCACGTTGAGTCTTTTCCGTTTATTTCCCATTGTTTTCGTAAATACCGCGTTTATTAGTAGCTTGGAGAAGATTTTCTTAAATTGATCTTTAGCATTCTTCCTCCTCATAGTATTTAACTCCACATATGGCTTCTACCACGATATTTGAATAAACTTCAACACGCTACATATTATGCGGAAGATAAATCCATGTTTTAGAGCTTGCTTTAAAGCTCGATAGTGTATGATGTAACGATCCTTAGTGTACAGGGTCGTCATCAGTCTCTTCTGCTTTGTACCAGGTGAAGTCATATGTTCAGAACACAAAAGTAAATCTTGGTGTTCATCATGTTAGCTCCAAGGGTACTCTAAGTCAACTTCCGATATAAAGCCATGAAAGTAGTCTTCTGTAACATTAACAAAATTTCGACCATCAAGATCACTTACCTATTCAAACCCACTAGATGGCGAGGTCTGTGTCATAGCCTAACCATAGAGATTATTAGCGTCGTATTCCATAGGGTATTTTTCTTGCTCTTACAAATTATAACCTTTACTTATACATACACTACTAGCCTTAGGGTAGCATTTACTGATGCCACCATTAATTTCCCTTTTAATGAACAGCAGCACATTTATGACATTAAGAAGCCCTAATGTGACTTGAGTATATATTGAGATAGCATCTTATGGCAAGCCAGATGTTGTATAGTAATGCGCGGGATCAAGTGCATACATGTCCATACAAGTCAAGCGAAAATTTTCGAAAACATCTGCGAGCAACAACACTTCTGTTTTCAACTATAAATCTGGGTATTTATCGAGAGATCAGAACTTCATGAGTATTTTTGCTGTTTTGGAAAAAAATTTCAGGTGTCAATCGTTGAAAATTGTGATTGCTACAATAAACAAAAGTACGTTACAAAATACTAAAAATTTTTTGCACAGATTTGTTCCACATCGTCTCAAGAACATCTGCAATAAGTTTCAGGTAAAAATGTTGTATGAAAAAAGGTGTAGGAGCAATTTAGTAAAATTTTGTCGCACGACCACGTGGCTGTGGCGTTTAACTGTTATATATTCTGATTTTCATTATTAACTTTTGAAACTGCAGGGTTAGCTCAATGTCCGAAGGTTTCATTTTGTTTTGAATGCTTTATATTTTTATTTCGCGGCTAAGCTGCAAAAATATACGGAAGATAGGAAAGTATATAATAAGCGTAATTTTGGTACTTTACACTTTTTTTAGTTTATAACGATGAAATAAAAGTAAAAATCGAGGCAGTAAGGTTATAAACTTAAAACTCATGAAATTCTAAATGTAGAAGAGCCTTCCGATATCAAGCTAATCCTCCAATTTCAAAAGTTATTAATAAAAATTGGAATAAATAACGTGGCCATGCGATATAATTTTACTAAATTGTTTCTAGACCTTTGTTTATACAACATTTTTATCTGAAACTTATTGCAGATGTTTTTGAGACGATGTGGAACAAGTCTGTGCAAAAAATTTTTAGAATTTCGTAACGGACTATTATTTATTCAAGCAATCACAATTTTTAACGATTGACACTCGAAATTTTTTTCCAAGAAAAAGAAAATACTTATCAAGTTCTGACAATAACTATGAGAAAGCGTAAGAGCTAAGGAGTATCTCATAATTTTTTGATCATGATTTACAAACAATTGAGCAAGTATTAGCGAGTTGAACATAACTGTACACTATGGCTTAGAGTTGCCCATGCATCTATGACGTCATGTCTAATACATCGTTTTTGAGCAGTGACGTTTCTTGTCTCCTAATCCGAACTTTAACAAGCTCTATCTCAATCAGTTCTTGTTTATCTCAAAAAAGAAAAAATACGTGTTTAATATTTTTGATAATCTATCTGACGGGCCAAATAGATTTTTTTACGAGAAATGCTAATTCCTTGGTACGTCTAATCTTCTCTCTCTTTCTCTTTATCTTCGCAGGCACACACGTTGATATCCATAGATATGAAAAAACTTTTTGCACTTGGTGTCGCTCAGCTGTCGTTCGGGAAAATTACTGACTGTAACTGTACGATACCTACACTATAAACACCGACTGCACGCACACTATATGCACACACGCTCGCACTTTTCATTAATTCGAGCGTTTATTAGGTATAAGTATGCGTATTGCACCACGGCAGCACGAACAGTCAGCAGCTTTCTCTCTCTCTCTCTCTCTCCCTCTCTTTTCCTCTCACTCGCCTTTCTCTCTCTCTCTCTCTCTCTCTCTTTTCCTCTCACTCGCCTTTCCGCGGCTCTTGGGCCTCTCGGCTCGCTTCAGCTTGCCCCGCCAGCCCGCCCCCTTTACTCGCCTGTTTTCTCGTCCTCTCTCACTTGCTCTACCTATAGCGCGAGAGCCTAAGCGGTAGAGTGGGGGATCTTACTTAACTGTCGTTTTTTCCCAGTAAGGTGCAGCCGCTGGATCCAGCGTAAGAAGCATAGCTTTAAAAGGGCATCTGTATATATCGATATTATAACGAAAGAATGGGGGCGCACGCACATTGCCGTGGCGCAAGAATCAATTAAGCAGCTCTTATTTTAATTAACATCGAATTTTCATTAATTTCTCTTCAAATCATACCAAGTAAATTTGCAAAGTTACATTAAAATTATTGATGAGAGGAAAAACCCTTCAACCCCGGAGTCGAACTGGGGAACTCCTCTTTGCCGGAAAAGCACGTTATTACATGTGCTACCGAGGACTTTGTGATTCCCTCCATCACATAAAGTCAAATTCTAAACGCTGCCTTTTTAGCCCAAGCGTACGAGCAATACATACAAACATGATTGTTAGATAGGCAAGTATGTAATCATCTATCTAAGAATCATATTTGTATGTATTGATACTACGCTTCGGCTGAAAAGACAGCGTCTAGCATTTAACTTGATAATACAAAGGGAATCACCAAGTCTTCGGTGGTGCAAGTAGTAGCATGCCTTCCCGGCAAGAAGGAGTTCCCCGGTTCGACTCCGAAGCCGAGGTATTAGTCTCGTTTCATCAATAATTTTAATTTGACTATTTAAATTTACTTTGTTTGAATTTGAAAAAAATTCATTAAAATTCGATGTTTATTGAAATAAGACCCATTTTAAGTATAGAAATTTCTATCACGTATAAAGGCTTTGCGCTGTCCCTTAAAAAATAAATGTGATAGGTAAATGCCATTTGACTCGTTGTATGTGTGATTATATATTCGTCCATCTTAGAATCAGGTTTATATAAATATATTTTTTAGGTGCATTGTATATTTTACTTAAAAAATTTAACAATATTGATATTTCATACAACAAAAAATTTTTGGCTTGTAATTCTTATTGAGTCAGTGCAATCATGCAATGGTACTCTAGAGTACCTTTTACCATGATAGCTTTTTCAAAGACATCAATCAAGCTAAAGTGTTATGGAATTAGTTGAGAATTAAAAGATAAAAAATGATTTTTCGTGATCTTATGAGACTGCTAAGCTTCAACATCAATTCAGAAAATAATTTTTCATCAAAACCAGTGAAACAAATTATTGAATCTGTAAACGGACTGTATGATCTACCAAAAGCCGAGTGATGCTTGAATCCTCCTCGTGAATGCTGGATTGTCGAGATTCTGAGAGATGACAGATGGAGCCCTTGATGTATGCACTTGCAGAGAATCATGAAGGTCTAGGAAATTTACACGCACACACAACTACTACTAGCCATAGTAAAAGGAGTAGATGTATAGTTTATTAATACAAGTATAATAATAACAGTAATACAATGTGTATTCTCTCGACTCAGACTGAAATACCTTTTGATAATTTAGTACTGATGGAATCACATGAAGGTATGGTTAAACAAAACGACGCCATGATTTCAAGGCGGTCACGTGACGCTGGTGCTATCCACGCAAAGGAGAACTAAACCATGCTCAATGAGAGCTCGAAGCAGACTGACTCGAGCGTGCAAGCAACTACGCGATCGTAGTCAACTAACCATGGTATACATGTATATAAGTGTATGGGCTGCCTCGCACAGCAGTCGAGGCACACGAACAAGTAACTCAGTAATAGTACTATATAGTGAACCGACGATACCGCATCACTTTTGCAATCATCACTCTAAATTTGACAACATACGTGCGCAAATTATACAAACCCTCGGTTTGATGCATCGAGGGTTTAACAGCATTAAGAAAAGAAAATGGTGAAAAATCAACGAATAATACAATTTAAACAACGAAAAAAATTATTAGTTGAAACTCAAAAAAAAGCTTATCCCCCGGGTCGATGTAACGCAGAGATGAGTGACATCAAGGTTAATATAGTTTCCTTTATCAATTCGAATCGGAGTAAATTTTATAATAAATATTAGTCGGACAAACATATTACCAATTTGTAAATATCTAAGTTTTGATAACTATTTTAAATAACGAATGAAATAAAAGATGATTGTTATCATGACAGGTAAGGAAAGTTACATAATGTATCAAAATTAAATTAAGCTTCGAATTTAAGCTTGATTATTGTGTTTATATGCAATTTTGTACTGCCATTTCGATATTTGAGTATAAGTATAATAATCAATGTAAACTTACCAAAATATAAAAAGGCTAATTTCAATATTTACGCAGCGTAGCCGCTGCTTCTTTTACATACAATATCTAATGAGTTGCAACAAAAGAATGAATAAAAGAGAGAAAAAAAAGAAAAAAAGGCTATTTTCCAGGTAGATAACTGTCATTTTTAATAAGTACTTAGTCGTCCCTTTTTACGCATCTTTTTTGCGTGAACCACTTTCGTCTAGATTGGAGTGAGGTAAGATATTCACTAGAAAAACGTTTCCAAAAATGCTATAGAGCACTAGACAAAAGTTTCCAACGTTTGAGGGAGGATAATTCTTCAGATCCTATATCAGGTTTAGGAATAACGTAAGACTGCTTTTAATTCAGAAAGTGGGCCGGTGTTAACGGATCTAAGTCATGAGTATCGTTACGTAAACGTACCAAGGGGCAAGGATTCAAGCAAGCTTTAATGCGACAGAGAAAAGTAAAATATTCCACAAACATTAGAACCTTTTCACTAATTACTCTTTTAAGGTGATATTTCATCGATTTTACTGCCGCCTCCAAAATGAGGTGTGGCTGAGGGATTAAACTCCTAGTTAGTTCCCAGGTCTAAAATCTGAGCCTTCACACGACTGGAGTCTTAAAAATCTTTAAATAAAGTCTTCAGTTCTTCACTAGCCCCACAAAATCAGTACTGCTATCGCTATATAGTTTAGCACAACGACCGCGACGTGCAGTACGACTATGGAACGCCGCTAGAAAAGCTTCGAAAGAATAATCTTCAACTGTGTCAAGATGGACAGCTCACGTAACCATACAAATAAAGATAACGACATAGTTATTTTGCGTGCCTCGTACTCTTGGTTCACCTAATCTCACAAAGAAAGGGCCTGCTAGGTCAACAGCAGTTTTGAGAAATTGGGCTGCAGGTTGCAATCTGAAGTCTGATAACTCACTCATTAGTTAGGATTGAGTTTTACCAGCGTATCTCTTGCAATTAATACAGCTTGTGATTCGATCGCGTACAGTCTGCGGACCGCGTATTTTTTATTTTATTCAGGACCAATTGGGATCATCCATGAAGATATTTAAGATGGTAATGACCTATGATTAGTTTGGACAAGTGATTATGGGGATTTATGATCAATTGGTGTTTTTGTTCAAATTTGTTACCAGCCTTATCCATCAACCTCCTACTCTCAATAATTTTTTAGATAAAAACGAATTTAATTGTACCAATTCACTTAAAGTCTTTAAATTAGTTCGAACTCTAACTTCTTCTCTAGGTTTTTGTTTAAAATTGTAAGTTCTGACTGAAAATGGAGCCTTTGATGTTGATGTACCCAAAAAAGTTTTGCATTATTTAATTCAGAAGTCCAAAGCCTTCAAGAACCGCTAGACAATGTATCATTTAAATTCATGAATGGTAACGACGTGCTTGCGTATTAACTCGGGGACCCTACACGGGACTTATCAGCTAGAAGTTGTATGTTATTGAATAGACCTGAAACCTTGTGCAAGCAACGAAATACAAACCTCAAAATATGAGCCATAACTTTAATCAATTTATTCAGACTGGAGTACTTGTATTATAAATATCAAGCTTTTATCGTAGTTATTTCTGAGGTATTGACTTTAAAATCAAAATTATTTTCTAAGTGTAATGTTTTTTCTATAGACACTTCTAACCTAGGGTAAACTTGGTCAATCTCATGAAATAAGCGGGGACCAAAAAACCAAGAACTCTGCTCTGATAGTTGCGATGGAAAAACACCTCTTGAGGCTATATCAGTTGGATTTTCGTTAGACTTAACCTGATGCAATTGAGTTAGAGGGGTTAAAAGATGGATGTAAGCGCATCTATTCAAACACTGAAGAATTTTGATAATGATGTACTAGTTTAGCGAGTAAGTGTGCTGCACACAATTCCAAACGCGGTATACTCAACGTTTTAATAGGGGGAAATTTAGTTTTAGCCAGCTGCAACGATGCATGGACCTAACCATGGACCTTGTTTCTAATATATATTACCGCAGCGTGAGTGGATTTAGAGGCACTAACTATCCGTAAAACTTGAATTGACAAGCTTCAGGAGAGTAATTGTTCCAGTGTGGAATTCTAATTTTATTGAAATCCTAGATTTTACCTATCCATTTTTGCTCTTTGACATGTTAATCCACTGCTAGCGCTGTCCTGGCGGGTTAAAATGGAATCCTACTGGGCCGCATATCTCTAATTTAAACTGTTCGGAAAGTTTTTAGTTTAACAGTGAATAATTGTCAAAAACGAAGTGTTAATGGTTGAGGTAAACAATCCACCGAGAAGAATTATGCACAAACTACTTCGATCAACATCGACACGTAAAAAGTGGTTACAAGCATGTAGTATTACCTCTTCTTTACAAAATTTTTTTTTGCAGCAGTCATTTCCGAGATCATTTCGTACCTGAAGACTACTTTTCACGTAAGTATAATGTATATATGTAAGTTGTTTGAAATAAAAATTTAACGTGCAACATAAGAGTTTTTCAACTAATCATAGATACTAAACAATAATTGCTGAAAAAAATGGTGGTACCGTCAAAAAATTTGGCTGGTTTTACGAAAAAGTTTGTGCCAACTATTCTCTGCAAGAATATGATTAAAAATTATGTTTCACATGGTTTATAATTATTGTTATTTTCGAAAAATTTTTGTAAAAATATTGTTTAACTGTTTGTTTCGATCTGTAGAGTCTCGTATTACATAAGATGTAATTAAGCGAGACAAAAACTTGCAAAACATTTCAGACGAGAACAAGTTGACAGAACAAGATCAAGTTGAAGACCAATAACTTCACTGATTTTTAAAACAAGAGAAATCATTTGAATCTTGTCTTTAGTTTTGGAGTTTATAAAGTGAAGTTCACAAAGGTGTTACAGATTTCAAAAGTACACTCATCAGAGTTGAGACTCCAAGTTAGACCTAAAATTGTTATTATTTCACCACTTCCTTTCAATTGAACCACGTTTTTTGTTTTGAAAGATTCTGGTAAGAAATCCAAGAGTTCTGATTTATTGGCTGTCTACTTGCGTAGTGGTATACAACCTGAACTAGTGGCCTTATCTAGTTCATTGATTTTTCCTTTAGTTTCTTCTAAGGTATTCTCACTAGACAAGACATCATCCATATAAACTTCGTCCCTTCAAATTTTACAACTTAGAGGTTATTCTCCATCGTATATTTCTGCTTATTGTTTCAGTACCTCTGATACAAGGTATGGGGAGCAGACAAGTCCGTAAGTCACAGTTTTCAAAATAAACTTATAAAGGTTCTGATGGGAAATCTCTCCAGAGTATAGCTTGATAACACTGATTACAATCCTCGAATCTCATTTGTTAAACATTTTTATAGCATCAGAGGTGAATACATACTGATGGTTTCTCCATTTAAGAACAAGATCGAATAGATAAGGTAGCAAATTTGAGGACATTTAAAGACAAAAGTTAAGAGACGACCCGCTCTTAATAATTGATGAACCATTAAATACCACTCTAAGTTTTGTAGTAGAGCTCAAATCCTTGAGTAAACCGTGATGAGGCAAGAGCCATGCCTCGCAAATCTTGTCGTCTGAAGCTTTCTTCATGTGACCTACTTTTTCATACTCATGCATAAATTCCTTGTATCCCTTAAACAATTTGGGATCAGACTTAAATTGAGTCTCTAATCTATAAAAGGTGTTCTTAGCTATACTATAAGCTTTCCTTTCATTATCCAACGAAATCTGAGGGTAACACTTAAAGGACAACTTCACGGTAAATCTATCTTGAGCATCCTTTTATAAGAGCTAATAAAGATATTTTCACAGGGAGTATTATCTGCTGATAATTCTTTCTCATACTGGGAAATTTCTTCACACTCCCAAAACTATTGTAACAGATTTGAAAAAGTCGGCTCTTCTGTACAGTGTAAAACTAATTTTCTTTTCTATGCCTCTACGCTAGACTCATTACAAGGAACCTGGCCTGAAATAACCTTACCTAATGAGGATAGCGAGGCAATTAATTGACTCTGATTATCCCTTATCACTTGTCCTTGGATTATAGCTGCATGTGTGGTTGCGTTAAGAATCAGATCAACAGGATCGCTTCTATAATACCCTGGGTCTGCCAATTTTAATTTTTTGAATCGCTTTAACGAATTGAATTTCTTAATAGTAGGTAAGTAAGAAGACACTTTAGGAACTACCAGTTTATATACTTGATAAGAAAAATCAGAATCAGAGTGAGGCTTAGTAATGAATTCGATTGCTCTTCTTGCCACCATCATTACCTTGTCTCCTACTCTTGTCAAAGATATATGAACTTTTTTCGACCTTACCCTTCAAATATCTACTATAAACTTAGAAATCAAAGAACTTTGCAAACAGGAATCTACTAATGCTCGAACTAACATTTTATGACTATCAATATCAACAATATACACCCTAACAGTAGCCAAGAGAGCAGACGGTGAACTATAGCTAATAAGAGTTGGCTGTACCGAACTTTTAGTTGTTTCATTATCTCTGATATCAAACTTGTTCTGCTTTGGGCTGCCAGGCTAAATCTTGCCCTTAGTATCAGTTGGCTTGATTTGTTTGTGCAGGAGAATATGATGTTTTTTACTACAAGACGAGCATTTATATGTGGAAGTGCAATCCTTTATGAAGGGTTTGCCTAAACAGTTTAAACACAAATTACCGTCGGAAACAACTGTCTTTTTATTCTCCCATTTTCTATTTCAAAACTATTGAAAATTTTTAAGGAGATGCTCTTCTTGGCAGCAATAACAAACCAACCTAGTGGGTTTAGAGGTAGAAGTCTAATGAGTATGTAATCGCGACGTATCATCCTTGTAGTTTGGGTTTTTACTACCAGGCTGGCTAAATGACGTGGGTTTTGGTGGATTTTACACGTAAGCCTTCAATGTAAGAATTTAAGCATCATTAAAATTTCTCAACTGAAGCAAAGTATGAGGCTCGAAGCTGCTACCTAAGTGTTTATGCCAATCTTTACCTGTAAAATAATCAAATTTTCTGACTATCGTGCCAATGAATAGATCACTCCATCCAATATCCCTACCTAATGCTACTAAAGAATCTAATTGCCCAACTGTTTTCTTGTTTAAACATTTGAATTCAGCAGCAGAGCTGTTGCTCATTGCCTTAGAACCTAAAATCTAACTAATATAGCTATTAACCAATCGTCGATTAGTATCATAGTTTGCCGCCAGCAAGTCCCCTGCTTGGGCATATTGTTCACCAGTTGAAGGGATATTTTTTATTAGATATACAACATTGCCCTTCAAGTGTGATCTCAGATGATAATGTATGAGAACAGGCAGTAACTCAGTCCTTTGGTGTATTAAAGCGCGATAAATATCTCTAAAACTCTCCCATCCTTTATAGTCATCAGAAAACATAGGGATGTGAACATGAGGCATGTAGGCAAGACCTGAAGACTCTAGTAAAGACCCATGGTATGTAGGATCGACCTAAGTGCCTCCTGTTTGACTCAATTTCGACATATGATCCTTAAACTCTCCTAATCCATTATAGTGTTCATCTTCACCGATTTCATACATATTAGAAGTATAATAATCATGTTTACAATCAACATCATTTTAATTTAAAATTTCCTTGTAAATTCCTTTAAATTTTATAATTCATCATTTAGATGAGTTAGTCTAGCTTCTGCTTAGCCTCTTGACATTTTATTGGCACCTAATTTTTTAAATTTTGTGACGGCCTTTTTGATTTTGTCTAATAAAGCCACTTGTGTTTCAACTAGTTGTTCCATTTTGAGGTTTTCAAGATTAAAATTAAGAGCTAATTGGGGCCAACTAGTGGAATACAGACAAAATTAGGGTTTTCTAATAGAGTACAGTTTGTAAGGCTGTACCTCTAGTGTGGTTCAGTAGAATTATCAAATTCAAAAATATTAATTAAATCAAACTTAAATTCTATAAAAAAACAAGATTGATTGGCGATTTAATGGCCATTTGATCATATCCAGAAGTAAAAGTAAGTAGCTTTTTGCTAACGTCGACTACTCAAAATCCAAATGGACTGTATTTTCTATGGAAAGCCGAGTGACGCAATAATCTCCCACGTGAATGTCGGATAGTTGAGCCTGTAAGAGATGACAGATGGAGCCCTCGACGTATGAACGGGCAGGATCATAAAGGTCTAGGAAATTTACACACACACAAACACTACTAGCGATAATAAAAAGAGTAGACGTTTACTTTAAAACAACTGAATACTTTAATAATACAAGTAAAATGATAACAGGAACTTAATGTGTATTCTCTCCACTTGGACTGCAAGTCCTTTATATTATTTAGTATTACTGAAAGCACATGAAGGTGCGGCTAAACGAAACGACGCCATGATTGCAAGGCGGTCGCGCGGCGCTAGTGATACGCATGCAAAGGATAACTAGCCATGCCTAACAAGAGCTTGAAGCAGACTGACTCGAGCGTGCAAGCAACTTCACGTACGTGGTCGACTAGCCATGTTATACATTATATATATAAGTGTATGGGCTACCTCGCACGGCAGTCGAGGCCCACAAACAAGTAACTCGGTAACAAGTTACTCAAAACTTACGCAATCTTCACTCTAAATTTTACAAAACATATGCGCAAATTATACACACAGAACTGAAATTTTCACAGGGGCTATAAAAATAAAAAATCTATGTGCGTCACCACTTCTTTTTATTTCACTTCTCATTATTTTTCGAAAAAATGGATGTATCCATAATAAATAATTAACCTTTATTAAGATAAGATAGTCGGTAATGTAGAAATTTAGCCGGTGTAATGAATGCCCTTAACGCATTAAGGCAAGTGTCAAGCTTTTATTTAATCATCGCTCGTTAGAATCTTCTGAAAGTTCTCCCGTCAGATTCGCTTGCGTGCCGTCGCCTATACAACAAAAACGTGTATAGGAGCTACGAATTTAAAGCACAAAATCAGTTGCCATACTGCAACCAAGACTTTGTAGACCCTGTCCTCATCGGGCTGTCCAGGCAGTCTCTGCTGTATCAAGCTGTGAAACCGACGAAATCTTAAAACCATGCCAATCGGATCGTCACAAGTTAAAATTACCAAGTAAGTGCTTAACATAAGTCCCGAGTTATTATTCTTATAATTTTGTTTTTTCAAATCGTAATTCAATAAAAAATACTCATCTCTCCTTGCTTATTGCTAAGTGATTGTGTTTGGTGAGTGATTCCAGTCACGGCCCTCAGCTGCGCGAGATACGTATCGGGCAAAGAACTTCCCTGACTTCGAACGCAAAATATATTATTAGTTTTTCTGTTAGCAGTGAGAGTGCTGTCAACCGTAACCAATTATCGCAGACATGCCGTCTCGATGCAAGAACTCTCCTGAGATTGTAATAATAACGCTGACTGAGCACTGTCAGGTGGAATCCTGGTAGCAGTGGTTAGCTGAAGCTTCCTTTACGTTCGAACGTGCCATGCCACCGTATAATAAATGAATCACTATAACTTTATCAGATGGATTGGCTACCTCCTGATAGCTACTCGCTGACGGTCTACGTTAATTCGGCTCAACTTGACGCGTAAAGCTCTAACTGGAGCTACTTATTGGACGCAAGTCTAGGCTTACATAAATACACGTCACTCGCCTCACGTAACACATGAATTTTTTGATGATTTGGGGCTCCGTTAACGATAGGTTTTACCAAGACAAGGGTTGCATTAACGACGTCAGCTTCTAAAGTGGTTTTTGTTATGGAAATTTTGTTAAGTGAAAAAAAAAAAATTTACACACAACGCAAAATGGAGCCAAATCATGATTTCCCAAATCATCTCAAAAAGGTTAAAATTTAAAATGATGAGTGTAAAATTTTAGCTGGAAATCTTGTCTATTGCAATAAATTCCAAATTTTTTTCTTACTTCTAAACATTTACTAACAGAACTCTATAAATTATTTTTTCTTAGATTGCGTACAACGGTAATTTTGTCTCTTATCATTCAAGTAAAAACCACTCTAGAAGTATCAGGGAAACAGAAGTTTCCGAAAATAACCTCATAACAGATTAGATTAGGCATGAATATTAATCACCCCATGACAGAAAGCCGGCTCATATCAACAGTAATTGAGCGCCCTATTAAGGCAATACGAGTGAAGCTAAGTTCCTCGAAACTTAAATTTTTTGTGTTGCACTTTTAATACGAGTAAAATCTTTTGGTTAGCAACATAATATAGTCACCTACTTTAACCACTCTTTATCATTAGACCAAAATTTCTAATGATAGAATATGTCAGTAAACATACGGCTGTATCATACATAATCCCTTCATGTCTGGCGTAGCATTAGGCTTACCGACATAAAAGCAGGCCCTTTATCTCAAGCTCTGCTACTACTTTTATTTTCTTTTACCATTACATTTAGTTGCAGTGAATCTTATAACATTAATTCAGCTAGAAAGGGAGAGACAAAGAGAACAGAAAATAAAGCGTCTCTCTTGAGTCACGGACACCATAGGCAAACAAAAGGTTGATAGATACTTCGAGAAACTGTTGTGGAGACTTGACAATCAATAGTTAAAGGAAAGACATGACCAGCATTACCTGACACGATAACTGCAAAAATGAGAAAGGGACTGTGACCTCTGAATTCCCTGCTGGGGCATCAAATTTGTTCGCGATTCTATAGCTCAAAAAAAAGGGGCCTCCAGGACCAATATAATCAAAATTATCACAATGCAAAGTATGGCAGTAAATACAGTATACGTGCAATCGAACCTTCTCCAAGTGGAAAACGCCCCGTTCTGTAATCCCTGTCAAACACCCGGGGCTAACAGTCAAGCATCTTGTACTATTACAAAAAAATCTGAAAGTCTGAAAGGGAAGTAAAAGCAGCGTGCTGGAAGGGCACTGAAGCAAGAGATAACGGAAGTGCTTTGACCTACAGACGATCTATTGAAGGCAGAGGATAAGAAGCATACCAGATCAAAATACCGAAATCCCTGCAAACGCCTCAAATCAAAGCATAGCACGACAGCGCGTGAATTTTTACACTAAGCGCCCGATATTTGGTCCGTCATATGGATTATCAAAAAATGTTGAACACGTATCTTTTTTTTTTCACATAAACAGGAACTAATTGAGATAGAGCTCGTTAAAGTTCGGAGTAAGGGATAAGTAACGTCACTGTTCGATAACGATGTATTAGCCATGCCGTCATAGATGCATAGGCACTCGATGCCATAATGGCCTTTAGAGCCATTTGTAAATCATGATCAAAAAATTATGAAATACTCCTTTGGTCTTACAATTTCTCATAGTTATTAGAACGTGATAAGTATTTTTGCTTTTTTGGAAAAAAATTTCGGGTGTCAATCGTTGAAAGTTGTGATTGCTACAATAAACAAAAGTACGTTACAAAATCCTAAAAATTTTTTGCACAGATTTGTTCCACAACGTCTCAAGAACATCTGCACAAGTTTCAGGTAAAAATGTTGTATGAAAAAAGGTGTAGGAGCAATTTAGTAAAATTTTGTCGCACGGCCGCGTGGCTGTGGCGTTTAACTGTTATTTATTCTTACTTTCATTATTAACTTTTGAAATTTCAGGGTTAGATTAATGTCGGAAGGTTTCATTTTGTTTAGAATGCTTTATATTTTTATTTCGCGGCTAAACTGCAGATAGGAAAGTTGTGCACTTTTTTTAGTTTATAACGATAAAATAAAAGTAAAAATTGAGGCAGTAAAGTTATAAACTTAAAACTCATGAAATTCTGAACGTAAAAGAACTTTCCGGCATCAAGCTAACCGTGCCATTTCAAAAGGTATTAATACAAATTCAGAATAAATAACAGTCAAACGCTACAACCACGTGGCCGTGCGACAAAATTTTACTAAATTGCTTTTAGATTTTTCTCTATACAACATTTTTACCTGAAACTTATTGCAGATGTTCTTGAGACGATGTGGAACAAATCTGTGCAAAATATGTTCCGGATTTTGTAACGGGCTTTTGTTCATTGAAGCAATCACAATTTTCAACGATTGAACACGAAATTTTTTTCCAAAAAAACGAATATCTTTATCAAGTTCTGACAATAACTATGAGAAAGTGCAAGACCTAAGGAGTATTTTATAATTTTTTCATGATGATTCACAAACAATTGAGCAAGTACGAGCGAGTTGAATATAACTGTTCACTGTGCATTAGAGTTGCCTATGCATCTATGACGTAATGGCTAATACATCGTTTTAGAGCAGTGACGTCACTCGTCCTTCACTCCGAACTTTAACGAGCTCTATCTTAATGAGTTAATGTGTAGTGAAAAAAGAAAAAATACGTGTTAAATATTTTTTGATAATCTATCTGATGGACCAAATATAATTTTACATCAGAAATGCTAATTTATACGTTTTACAAGATTTTTCATGACTGATAGTACCTAACTTTTTGCGCATTACATATTTTTAAAAACTACTTTGGTAACGTTATTAGAAAATAGTTTGAAAAAGAATCTAAGCTTTAAAGAATGAAAATCAGATAAGAAACGAAAATATCTTATAACTTTTATTGACTCTGTTTTTATACTTAACAGTACCTAAACATGCAACGGGCAAAATGAAAAAAATTGAATTTTTGTAGTACTTCAAGTATCCTTATTTGCTATGGAACTATTTTTGTTCATAATAAATATAAACCATCAAAGTAAGATTAATGACAACCAGAGCCACTGATGTACAAATCTAAATTAAAATATATACATATACATACATTTGTATTTAAATAAGTATAAACAATAGACAGCACGCATAAAGACACCTTAGTTATTATAAGTGGGGAGTGAGGGATGTCCATTACACTCTCATTCTAGGCTTGTCCCACTATATTCATCAAGTTTGTTGTCATTCTTAAATAATATTTTCTACACCAGGGCACTTATCACATGTTTCTACAAAACTATTAGTAGATTGAACATCACACATCATACGATCCAAACAATCGTGATAGTTAGTAATTAGTCTTTTGGAGTCAGCTGTGGTGCATTTCAAATTCGCCCCATCTATCAAGAGTTTAATATTTTCGTGTATCGCACACACACACACACCGAATAAGTGCCACTGGCTCCTGCCAGTACACAATGTTTTGGTCGCATACTGGAAAACGATTTAAAAGCTACACTTTGTTTCTTGATAATCTTTTTAAATAGTTCATACAATTCTTCAAAATTATTTGAAATCAGGCGATTTTGCATCTGTGTTTTGTGTCCATTTACTATTACGGAGACAAAAGCTTTTTTCCCAGGCATAATTTGCGTGTGTTTATCAGACTGAAAGATGTGTATCATGCTATTCATGATATCTGCTCCTAAAGATAAATAGCTTTTGGGATTGAGATCGCCTAATATTTCTTTATCTTTAGCAATATCTTTGAAATAGTTATCATATGGCGAGTAGCTGGGGGACATTGCACCTGGATTTTCTGATAAGACCAGTATTTTAGAGAAGTCGAAATTTTTTACTTTATGAGATCGGTCTGTACTGGTATTAAAACATTCTTGCAAGGTTATTTAAATTGTGATATTATCATCATCATCTTCATCAAAATCATCTGGACGATCGATGTTTGCATGAAAAACTTTTTTCTTTATCGCTTCCGTAATTTTTCCAACATATTCCTCGGAATAGCGTTTTTGAGTTGATTAGTGTTTTTTAATAGGTATTGCTCCCAAGAAACGCCATCCTTTATCTAAACGATCAAGTTTGTCGTTCAAAAACTTTTCTTTATCATGTTTCTGCTGTGAAGAATAAAAAATTTATTAAAGCATCGAAAATTGATTAGAAAGTAGGTAGACTTGATGGAGCTCATGTTGTATAATCAATACCATTTTAATTTTATCTGTATCCTTATTTTCTTGTATAGTTTTTAAGATGTGCGGACGACAGGAATAGACAATTGTTTTTTCTAATGTCTCAGTTATTAGTGCATTAAGTTGACGTAGTTAATCTTCGGTAACTTCTCGCAATCGCAGCGATTTACTTTAATGACCACTAAAATCAAAAGGATTGAAACATCTGTCGGTGCAAATGTTCGTACTTATCTTTTTCTGCCACTCTTTTTGGCGTCGTGTTGGTATTTATTATTTTCAAATTAATAATATGTATGTACTCGCGCGCGCGTGCGTAAAATTTTTACACATAGCTATCTCACCTTAATTCACTACACGGAATACCCGGTGACAGAACTCATCATAGCAAGAGCCCTAATTAATTCCGCATTAAATTCACACATGGAAATCAACAAGGAATAAACATAGACCGTAAAATTTTACGTACAGAAATTAATGAAGTGTATAATTCTTGTTGGTTGTCCACGTAGGATTAAAGGTAGTAGAAATTGCCCGTTCTCAACTTCCAGTGGATTCTCGCTTGGAGTTTCCCCTTGGAATACAACGTGGATTTCAGTACAATTTCGCTTAAAGAAATTGACTTTGGGTATAATTTTCTTACATCAATTTCATGTATTTTTCACAGACGAGAGTCGGGAGGAATGTAATCTGCCATTTTGTTATCATATGACCTTTATATTAGATTTTTAAGACGTAACGTAACTCACTGTATTCTACCCATATCCTTTTATTTGATACCTATATCGATGGGTTTCTAAAGAGTATGTGATCCG
>JAPYYV010000642.1:6963-44297 GCA_030522625.1 Copidosoma aretas
GGGTTTTTTTTTTTTTTTTTTCTGAAACTCGCTCATTCCCATCGAACCGCCACCACCATGAAGTGTCTTTCCGCGTGAAAGGTTCGCTCGCGCGGGACTAGTTGCGCAACATTCAGATCGAAGAAAGGGAAACGAGGGCAGAGGACATTTTTACGAGGAGGGTACCTCATACACATGGAATGTATTGGACGCACGGCGCGCGGATGCCGCACTGTACATGCATGGCTTTTATTTATCGGGACTTGCGTCGTTGCCCCGCGCTTGGCTCCACGCGCGTGCGCATGTATTTATACGTCGGTTGCCCGAGTCAAGCTCGCCCGCTTGTATGCTGATTTTGAAACTCGCTTTATGCAGCCTGTAATGACGCGCCTGGATCGTTGCATCGCACTTTTATCCGGGAAATCAATAGAATTGCCTTAGATTTTGGCGGTAAACACCGGGCTGACTCTTTTGCGTGGAATTAGCGGGTATTATATACGTATATAAGTTGCGGCATATCGCTCATTTTGTTATCGCTCGAGTGAAAAAGCGCTCTTGCTCCATTCCACGTATATATAGATCGCAGTAGAATCGTTATTTATTTTTATCGTCCAAGTGAATTATTGAAAATAACGTTCCAAGGGGAGAACGGCATCGCGCATACCTCAGCTACTTATGTACAACTAAGTATACTTACGTGCCCGCGCGAATTTGGCCACCGAAGCCAGCGGGTTATTTTTCGGGAAAAATGTAATGCTGAAAAGCATATCAAAGCGGCGGTCGCGAGCTCCTGCAATTTCCGTACCATTATCACGGTGTACTGCACACGCGTATCATACATCGGAGCAAATTTAACTAAAATCCTTCCGAGGGAGTAGGGTTCATATCGGTTGATACGCTTGTTTCCAAGCGAATGCATAATATAAGAATGCAAATGGTACCGTACATCGGTAGATGAGTACCAATGTGAAAATGAAAAATATCGATTGTCTTGAAAATGAGGACGACACTATTTGTGTTCTAGCGTATTTCCAGTAAAACATTGAGCGCTTATAGATTTTTTTGCAACTAGTTCGAAAGGAATATAATATACCTGAGGACGCATTTGTAATAAACATGTACGCTCCACGTTTGGATTTTTCGTGTTGCTCCAAGATTAAAATGTACGATCGAATCAGGTATAAATTAATAATGTAAGGCACGAGATCGCGTGCGATACGGAGAAAATTCCTATCGCAAACAAGAATGAGGAAATAATTCGTGTGCCGCGTTGGCGTAAGTTCAATGTTCATTTTCCCTTTCATTGTCATCACCACCACCACCACCACCACCATCATCCGTATAATATATACTATAACGCATACCGTGCGCGCTTGGCTCGAGTAAAAAAAAAAGTTTCGTTCAAAATGACCGAGGAAAAGCGAAACTGTCCGTAAAAACGAGAGTACTTACTTTGAAAAAAGATTCCGGCCAACCGGTGCAAGCTAATAGTGTCCAAGTCGTCTGCCAACGTGCCACATGGACCGGGTATTGGTAAAAACTGCACGAACTCCCTCGAACGGAACACAAGTTAACTCAGATAAGTACTTAGATGACGAGGACGACGACGAGGCTCGTGAAATCGGCCCCGCATCAACGACCACCCGACGCCGAACACTCGCTGCGCGTCCTCGCAGGTAAGTAATACCAAGTAAAACTCCAATATAAGCTTCCAGCCGATGCATCAGCCAGGTATGTCACTGATGCTAAAGTGCCTATTGTTGTATCGGGCGAGGTGTATGTACAATATAGGCTGCCTACTATTTCAGTATTCGTGGTAATTGCAGTAGGTGGGCTCGCGACTGAGCAGCAAGTCTCTTTGCGTCAAGCTTATAAATGCCGGGAGAAAGTAAAGGGGGCCCGCCGTCTAGCTAAGCGCCCCGCTATTCGCGCTCGCGTGTATCATAATACTGTATCCCTGGCCGGTACACCCCGCGCTGGCATCCGAACCGCGTACACGTATCCAGCAGCCAATGCTTTCCCGATCGGGAGGGATCGTGATGGGGGGGCGACGATCCCTTCGGCGTTGCGCTTGTACTCGTATATAGGTGCATACCCACAGTCTTATCCCTCCCTCGATTTTTTAGCTCTGCTGCCGGTCCCACAGCCCGCGGGGGGCGATCGTTTCGCGGCGCTGCGCCGTGTGACGATTTTCCTTCGGGAGACACGGTGTAATGGTACGTATATACGATACACAAGTACTCGCATACAAAAGGTGCGCGGCTAATTGAGACTCGGTGTATCATTGGATTACGCGCACATTTGGGTAGTACATGATTGTGCCGCCCTCTGAATCCCAGCCTGGCACGGGCCGATGATGCAGGCTGGTGGTGCGTGCTTTGATTTGCGCTCGTTTGTTCGTTCGACGAAAGTGAATTTCGGCTCGCGTACTTATTTTTTTTTAGACTGACGCTGCACTTGGCATTTTATTCAAAGGATCGCATCCCTGTTTGGTAGTCTTAGGTTTTTGGTTTTTTTTTTCAATTTAAATGAAAATTTGTGGTCGATTGACCTATTTTTTTTTTTTTTTTTTTTTTTTTTTTTTTTTTTTTTTTGTTTTTTTTTTTTTTCTTTTTTTTGTTTTTTTTTTTTTTTTTTTTCTTTTTTTTTTATTAATAGTTGGGACTCGTTAGTACGAGCAAGCGGGCTTACAATTATTATTACGCGTAATAAGCTTATTGTGTGCAAAACATTAGATATCAGACGCATAAAATATATCGTGGGACCAATCGGAGCGCCGCTCCTGTGCGCGTAACGCTGCAATTTGCGAATCATATCAATAATAAGTCAGCCAACTATATGTATCTGCTGCTGCTGCTGCTGCTCTCTATCTTTCGAGATAAGTACATCTCGGGTAACAAAATAGGTGATGTCATAGTGAGAAGATTTTGAATTTTTTTCCTCGAGTAACTGATCCGAGTTATACTCCATGAAATCAAAATAATCATCGACTAATATATACTATAATGAAATCCATAATGTACCTCTGCCCCATGCTCTCAAACTTTTCGAGAAAACCATGAATATTAGTTGGAGATTTGTCATATCGGATCGTAGATTTAAACAATTTTACACCCTCGAGTGTGCCTGTTACCTAAAAAAAAGTTATAACCATATTTCTGAGTGTCACCAATTTTTGTAAAAATTTACTTATTAACGATATTTTTGCCATAAAAAAAAAACTATCAAATTTTTTCAATTTCCCAAAGCGATAAATGTTTTTTAAGATTTAAAGAATAAGATATTTATTTATTTGCTAGCGTGCCACCCAACATTTTGTACATATATTACTTTTCAAATCGTTCTCGGGCGCGTAACTCATACTAAAAATCGTTTAATTTGAGAGGCACAATCTTAATTTACGTGCAAAATAACTTTTTTTTGGCGTTAACAACTCCTTACACTCTTAAAAAAATAATATCAAAAGTCTTCATCAGGAAATTGTGTCAAACAAAAAATATGTGACTTTCAAAATCCTTAAACAATTTACAGATTTTATCATTTTTAGCAATAATTGAAATGGCCAATTAGCCAAAGCTCCGAAGGGTAGCGAGATAAAATGCTTTCTTTGAGCTTAAATTAAAGCTTGAATCAAATCCTTCAAATCGTATTTTGATTCTTTCGATTAGTTACTGGCGTTTGTTTCAAAGTTACAATTTTTAAAGTTTCTATTAGTTAGTGCGATTGTTTCAAAGTTACAGTCCATCAAAGATTGAGAAATCACAGGATTACATTACGAGTTACGTGAAGTTTAAATATTGTTTTTCAGAATGTTCTTTAATTTTTTACGCAAAAGTGTATATTAACATTTGATACTTAAAATAAGTCAAAGAATACGACAATAATTATTTTATAACAAAAATGTGAAATTTTTATATTGCAGTTAATAATTTGTCACTAATAAAAAAAAGGTATCTTCAAATATGAGTAACACGGATTTTTTTCTAATGTTGGCAGTGCATAGAAATAAGCAGAATAATTTTTATTAGCGTGCCTTGGAATTTTTTTTTTTCCTTTGAAAATCGAAATGTTAAAAGTTCGGTGGAATTACTCATATAAGCCAGCTCTTGATCCCATCCGAACGAGCTTTAGTAGTGCCACGAGTTGAAAACACGAGCTGAGCACGAGCAAAGCACGAGCGAAGCACGAGCAAAGCAAGAGCACGATCAGAACAGAGCACGAGCAGAACAAGAGCACGAGCAGAGCGCGAGCTCACTAAGCAAGTCTTTGTTTGACAGATTGTTTTTTTTTTTTTTTTTTTTTTTTTTTTTTTGCAGAGCGCGAGCTCACTAAGCAAGTCTTTGTTTGACAGATTGTTTTTTTTTTTTTTTTTTTTTTTTTTTTTTTACAATATTGTTATAACCGTCATACTTGTGATACTAAATAATATTATCAATATGTATATTATAATTAAAACTCGAATTTTTTGTTGTACTAGTGAAATGGTTTGATATCTTAATGTTTGGGCCCTACTTAGCAGATATTGAAAGTACGTGTCTTTATATTCATGTCTTATGTTTCTGGATTTAATTTTTATAGAACCCTTACAAGAATATTTCTTGCATTGGCCTAATCGCTAGACTAGAGAAGGGAAATCTGTACAAAAGAAAACAAACAATTTTACTTAGTGTAACAAAACATTCAAGTATTATTTATATTATGGAAGTATGATGGTTCTTAAAAAATTTGAACTATTCCTGATAACAAAATCGTAAAAAAACCCAATAGTCGAACAAAGACTTGCTTAGTGAGCTCGCACTCTGCTCGTGCTCTGATCTGATCGTGCTCTTGCCCTGCATGTGCTCAGCTCGTGTTCTGTCCAGCTCGTGTTCTGTTCTGCATGTGATCTGCTCGTGTTCTGCTCTGGTCGTGCTCTGCTGGGATACTTGCTCGGGCACTGTTAAAGCTAGTTTGAGTTCTTACTGATCAAAAACTGCTGAAGATAGTTGTAATGAGTTTAAGCTATTCCTACGGTGAACTAATAACTGTTCGAGCATGATTTGAGCAAGCTTTGAAATTCTAGTGAAAGGTCAGAAGTATTCTGAGTTACTTTTATAATTCTCTAGCGGCTTTTGATGTGCCTCTAGCTCTACTGTCCCACGCGATGTATATTTTATCTTGTAACATATATAATATAATGACTTTATTGATGCCAGATCCATACAAAAACGGCATCTGATGCCCAAGTTTAGTTACTTTTCATAATTTTATCGTGGGCATAGAAAACAGTCTGAAATTCAATTAGAGAGTATGCTAGGAATATATTATACACTAACGGACTGTTTTTTCTCAACTTATCGAGTATAGCTTCAAGATATACAGCAAATTTGTGCGAATATCCCTGGTGTATTTATGAACGGTCTAATAATAATAAATGCTATTTGCCATCGATAATGTAATATAGTTTTGTGCAAAATGTCATGCCCATCGCTCAGGATAATAGACAAACTCGTACATTTTTAGGCAATATTCATGGTTTTCTCGAAAAGTTTGAGAGCATGGGTCCAAGGTACGATACGGATTTCATTGTGGTAGGGGATATATTAGTCGATGGTTATTTTGATTTAATGGAGTACTCGATCAGTTACTCGAGTAACAAAATTCAAAATCTTCTCGCTATGAAAGCACCTTTTAAACACGCATTTTCAGGCAACTTTCTTGGGGACTGTATTACGTGACTTGATATAGTGTGCATTGTACATACACACGCATATAATTGTATCTATAACGCACGAGCAAAGCCGAGGAAGCAGAAAAACAGAGTGACATGCAGTAGTTCATAGAAAGCCTATACGAGCTAAAAGTATAAGTGCGCGTACAGAAATTAAAAGTTGGTTAATGGCCGAGCTGCTAGCCGGTTTTGCCAAAATTATTGAGCATTGTGTGCTATGCGCAGCTGAAATGGGCAAAAAAGCTTTGCAGCCGGTTGCACTTTCACCGTTGCTTTCCGATGTATATATGTATATGCATGCGTATGCGTTGCCCAATTTTTTTATCAACATCAGTTTTCAGGTGAATGTGAGATGGATGAAAAAGTGCGTCCCGTATCATAGTGAAGAGTGAAAGTTGGAAAAGTTTTAGCAGTAGCAGCCGAGCGGGCTACAAAGGAATGGTATTTTGGCGCCTTGAGACGAATAGTTGGTTAATTTGAAAAATGTTTTCTTTTCATTTTCGCTGTTTTACTTATCATTCAACATTTTTCTTCGTTGTCACAGGAAGCCGAATCGAATTTCATTGTGGCTCCGGATTCACCACACTTTCAGCCCACTCAGCAGTACACCTGAACTTCAATTGAATTAATGTGTATTGTTTCAAGTGTGTGCACATACATTATTTAAATGCGAGTAATCGCTAGAATCGGCGAACCACTTGAAAGGAATGTCACGATTTTGGCACGACTCTTTCCGCTCGGCTGATGGACGATGAAGCACTTGCATTGATTCACGGCACAATTGAAGGTGGTGCGTGTCTCGTTAATTTGTTGCGACTCGTGATCAATTTTTATACGATTTATCTCATGATTCCATTGTACAATAGGATTTCGTGATCAATAACATTTTAGGGGCCTTACACATTTTTACCGTGTATGTGTTTCTATTAGAATAAACAAAAATAAATAATCTGCGACCTCATTGTTCTCAATATTTTTCTGCTTCGTAACGCTTGGCACTAACCATTTATAGAGGAATGTATAGTATTTCTGTGTAAAACCCTATGACTATACACAAGGAAATGATTTTTAGATACATTAATAAGCGAAAATATTAATTTGAGAGAGCTAGGGCTTCCGCGAAGGATTAAGGCGTATACTCGCAATATTTTAAAAAGTGATAGGAAATTCCCCCTTCATGCCTTTTGGAAATAATAATAATGTTAAGATGCAAGACTCAATACATTTTAGCCGTGCTGTGTTAGAATAATTAATGAATCGATCGCCTTGACTAAATTCGTTCGTGACCTTCTTTCAATCTCGCAACGTACATTCTGTATTAGCGGTTCGGAGGCTGCAGAATAATAGTACAATAATATATGATATAGTTTCTTACAGAGTTAGATTGCGTTGTCGAAGTACAAAGGTAATACGCGAGTCTTTCGAAGTGTTTCTATTGTCGGCTATAAATGCGGCCAAACCAAATTTAAACTCCGTATGCCACGAGCGTACACCATATCTCTCATAAATCTCATACATCGTAATACTTATTGATGATAGTCGACGTGATTTAAAGTTCATTCTAACGACAATCGGCATGTCGCCTTTGTTTTTCCGTATGCAACACTTTCCTCTTGACTCCCTATACTTTTGGCTCCCGAAGGTAAGTTTTCCGCGAAATCCGTCCAATTAGGTTTACTCGACTAATGATTGATTGTGCGGTAGTGCATACCAGCACTCTTAATTACTCCTCGCTACAAACAACACAAAGAGCAGCAGCAGCAGCAGCAGCAGCAGCAGCAAGAAAACTCGTAAGTATACATGACGCGGGTATTCCGTATTTATTAAATAATACCCGTGTAGCACTTGACGTTTCATCACTACCCGGGGAACTAGCTCGGCTTGACTATTTGTTGACTATTTACCATCTACAGGGTACGAATAATAGTTGACGCATAACAGTCCTCGGTTTTTTTTTTTTTTTTTTTTTTTTTTTTCTTTTTTTTTTCTTTTTATCTTTTCCTCTTTTATTTTTTTTTTTTTTTCTTCCTGTTCCCACTTTTCCCTTGTACGCAGCTTGCGTGACGTTACTGCTACATATTTTTTCCAACTCCCGGCGAAGGGGTTTTTCGGAATTTCATGAATCACCGCTGGAATTCCCCGTAAGATGGTTCGCTCGCCGGCAATTTAACCATACGGATCGTTTCATAATATAAGCACAGATTGATCACGGGGGCGCCATAAAGCTGTGAAAACAAATTTACGAGCGCGACAGCACGCGTGCATTATTATATGCAACGCAGCCTGCACTGGGCAGTGGAGTATTTGCGTTTTCACAATTTGCGCGAAAATAAGCCTTGCCGGCGAATTTTATTGCTCCGACCAGCAGCTGAGAAGAGCAATTATCGTAGATCTCGCTCGCGCGGCATACCTCGCTCCTATAGGCAGTGTGTATATTTATACCTGTATCATACATAATATATGGCGCTTTATTGAGCGTATACATACATACTGCATGCATATATGTATACGGACGATGATGATGATATTTGTACCATGGATGCAATAATTGACAACATAAAGATGCAAAATTAGAACGATTTCGCGTAAAACACAACCGATTTACATACAGGCGCACGTTCATTGGTACACTATACACATCATGATGAATAAAAGAGTGCAAGTATATATGGGTATATATAGCAGTTTGCTGACCACTGACCGGCACTGCCCGCGCTGCATACGCGATTGCGCGAAATTGGCATTTCAACTTGTAAGAAATTTCAAATTTGCCATGGGTATACATACGCGTGGCGAGTGCTGTGCTGCGCTTGAACGTGTTCGTTTATCTATTACATGCATGCGCAAAACACTTTCTCGCACCTACGTACGTATATTGGATAGTGCAAGTGCTGCATTTACCGCATATAAGTATACACGTTGTACCTGCTTGGTGTGATATATGCTACTTACTATTTGTAAACGTTATTGAAATGTTCATCTCAAGGTCCGCCTCGCCCCTCTTGCTATAAGTATATAGATACAAAACGCCAAATTACGACTACAAGTAGTACGAAACTACGAACGAGTGCATATTATATACACTTGTGGGTTAACTATATGTTGATGGAATCGGAAATCAGAAGCTGTATGTATATAAGTACATCAAATTTCTCTCGGAGCTGATTATTTCAGTGATGGTGTCATAAAATGCTAGTTGCCTATACAACTCAACGGTTGATTATTTGCCTTTAAATATAAGTACCACAGACGCTTATACGTACTAGTATCTATACATGCATCTTGTTAGGAGAATCAAATTGACGATGGCAAAACAAGCTCATGTGTAAATATTTTTGTTCATCATGGTTTCGATGCAAATGTTTGATTTATAATTTTGCCTTTTTTCCCTTTTCATGGAGGGAAAGAAATAATATCGCAGGATGCAGGTTAAAATAAACAATATGATTTCAAGGAAATCCTTAACGTCAATAGACCGGCATAATTGAGTATACCGATTCTTACTTATTATGTGTTCAAACACGTGTACGATTGATTTAAGAGAAAAAAAAAATCATTAAAAACAACTAGCAATAAATTCATATCACTGTCTCGGCCGTGAGGTAATGAATGAACCATTCGATTCAAGCTCCAGTGGAATTGAAAAGGTGCGTTGATCGGTTAAAAATCGATTTGTGTTTTGGTGAACAATGTGACGATCTCGTCGGAGATTGAATAACTGTGAATTTTTCCAAACTCCCAGTTTAACTTGAAATTCTCGTAATAACTTTCAACCGGATTGACACTTTTTACTGCACCAAGAGTTATATACTTATACAAGCTCTCTTTCGAAGCTCTTTCAATTGCTTCTTAACACCAGATATTCTAACAATGTATTTAATGCTAAAAGTGCTCTAACAGAATAAGCAAAATAAACCATTGCATAATTTTAGTGTCGCTTTTTGTTTCAACTGCCATTCTAATTCAGATTTGGCTCGAAAACTTTAAAAAAGTAAATTCTAAGAATAAAATATTTTATGCTAAACCGAGCGACGTATAGTATTACAGTAGTTTTTTTTTTTTTTTTTTTTTCAACGAAAATAATGCTTTAACAATATAATTATTTCTTGAAAAAAGTCTCTATTATTGTGTACCTGAAGCATTAAAAACAGATCATTTAAATGCTCGAAGTTAGTGGTAAATTTTTTAAATGATTATACATATACATGCATACCCAAGCAAGAATCATCTTTGTGATTAACTAACGAATGAGTGATGATAAGAAATAATGACCTCCATGTTTGAGACTGCATATAAAATTTAATAACTTTTATTATCAGTTGTTATTTTTTTTTTGTTTTTGTCATGAATGACTGGTCAGAAACTAAAAAAAAATAATAATAACTGATAATAACTTTTAAAAATTCTAACTATTTGAAACCTTGTACTTAATAATATTTTTTATCTTTCATGAATTATTATCTAATTTTTGTGTTTTCGTATTTCTGAAAAATGTTACAAGTGTTCGACATAAAATTTATTGGTTAAATTAACCGCATACATATTTCATTATATTACATACCAAAAAAAAGAATAATAACTTTTTCAATTACAAGTCATTAAAAATAAGCTCGGAAATTCGAATAATATCTATCTGATTAATGTTCAAACCATAACAGTGTCAAAAGATTCATTTCACAACAATGAGATGAAATCCCCTACTTGCTTGCGTTAGCTATGTATTATTTATAATTCCTTATTATGTGCAATGCGACTTTTTCAACAGCATCCATCACAATGATAATCTATATATATATGTATATTATTACAAAAGGGCTATAGTACGTGTACATTATTAAATAAATAAATAAATAAATATTATATATTACAGTCTCAAATTTGGACTTTATCATTAGTTATTAATAGTTTTTATTCGTAACCTATTTTTATAAATAATTATTAATAACGAAACGAATAAAATTATACCTGCTTAGGTACGATGTAAAAAAAAGTGAGCTTGTATACACAAAAGGAAACTTACAAATTTCAGCTATATGGAGTTCAAAGTAATCAGAGTACAATATTATTTAAGTAGGGATGATCAATAATGGCATATATCCAGGATTACGGGAAGCCAGTACCGGAACTTTCAATTAGTGATGACATCATGTCCTGGACCGTATTTTGGAACAGTATGACTATCTTATACAATACACTGTTCCTATTAAATAGATCATACGTCGCGCGCGCGTAGAGGTGCCTGCGATATTTACGGGGCCCTTATTAATTACTTATAAAATAAAGAAAAAGTCGTTGGTATGATAGTACTTAAATTTGAGGGTTGAGAGTGGCTCTGTGGAAAAAGGGACGAGAGAAAAACGCACTACAAGAGGCTCATGCAGTATGCAATCCAGTTTTCCGCATGATTGGTAGTCAGCTCAAACTGCGCTCGTAAATTTTGGGTTATTGCTGCCCAATACTTATAAAGATGATCATTTAACCGCATAGCGAAGCCAATACAACCAACAACATGCAGTTGTCGAAATCAAAGGTACGTAAATAATAATTACTTAAGAATCACAATTAAAAATTGTTTGGGCCGAAAGCTCTTTTTAAAAATACGCATAATATACTTACCTGATGGGAAACGGGGGACGAAATATTATTAACAACAGCGACTGTTTGGAGCACATAATAGTTTTATTTATAAATGCATTCTGATATTCTGATAAAAAAAAGTCTCAGATACTGTGGAATGACAGTACAGGTTATACATTTAATTCATGTAGAAATATATTTTTCAACCGTTTCGTTTTTCGCGCGTTTTATTGCTTATATCGTCGGTCACAAGTGTCACAAGGTCACAATTAACCAGTCACAACACAACAGCTGATGATTTAACAGATTTTTTTTTTTTATTTATCTCTTTAAGCATATGTATGTACTTATACATGCATATATAACTGACAGGAGGTGAGCTAAAATTACGAAAACTATGGTATTTTTAACATTAGTAAGTACCTGAGGCACATCTCGTTACACACGGAAACTCATTCGGCAGTTTTAGCACTTTTACTAATGTTTTTAATTCATAAACTGGGTTATTCAGCACATCAAAATTGTAGTAAGCACATATGTAAATATCAGTGCTTTTTTGAACCAGTTATTTGGTAAACATGGAAAAAATTGGTCATTATTATCCCATACAGCACTATTTGAAAGACGTCAATCGACAAAGCTAGATTCTACTCTGAAAATGTCTGCTCGTTTATTAACAACATTAAGGTGACAGAGTTTAAACGATACGAAAAAATCCGTCAAAACAAACATTAAATGAGGTATGAATTTATGGACATTGCTTTTTTTCCATCATGAGTCTTTATTTATATAGTTATCTATATTTTTTAGCTCGTGAACCACAGAACCTATTAAACAATATCAGTTTGATGAATGATCGATAGATGAACAAGATACCCAAGTTCATATTTGTGCCAAAATGCAGCTAAGCTAATTTTAATAATCCACTTTTCTTTTTGGGTCCATTTAATGTCTGAATTTTGAAATACATTGCATACAATGTCTCTTTTTCCTGCTTATCAAGAAGATCGAACAAGTGAAGATGCTTCTGGTAACAATTGTAATACCAGTGATAGTCAAGAAAAACAAGTCAATGAAAAACCAGAGTGGCTAGAAAACTCCAGTTACCAAAAAATATCTGAATGCCTAAAATCCTTGACAGAATGTGATACGTGGACCGATAGTTCTGATGAAGATCGTGATCCTGTAGACCCTAGTGGTGATCATGATGCAGATGTACATATTGAAAATAGTAAAAGTAACAAGACAAATCATGAGCCAAATAAAGATGTTAGCAGAAAGTCTCGTAAGGTCCTTAAAAAACAAAAAAGAAACTTGGAGCACCGATCATTTGCAAAAGACTCATGCTATGAAGATAAAAGTAGGAATATGAGACTTTGTTCATTGGAAACTCTAGAGAGGGCTGTTAGACCAAGTTACAAATTGTCCAAGTACAAACTAAATACTAAGATTCACAGGAGAATCAAACAGGGCTATTTTCAAAGGTATTATTTAGGCAATGTGGATAATGTAGATAGTTCACCAAAGGCAGCAGCTACATCAGAAGTATCAGTGACAACGCCAGAAATCGATAAAGAATTCAGTGATGATAAGATAAAACAAAACCTGGATCTTGAAAACAAAATGAAAGAGCTGACTAAAGATTCCAACAAAAAGCTCGCAGAATGTCCCACTGATATAAATGCCTGGCTTGAGTACATCTCGTTACAGGATCAAGTTGTTCAGCTCATGCCATGTTCTGGCAAGAAGAATCTTAAACTGTCGATCAATCAAAAAAAATTATCCATTGTGGAAAAAGCTTTGGCGTCAAATCACGATTCTGTTGAGCTGCTGAAAGCAAAACTGCAAATAATGTCTGAAGTCTCGCCTGCTGATCAGCTGGCCGAGCAAATCGAAGTAATGGTGAAGAAGGACCCAAAAAACATCGTCCTATGGCAGGCTCTCATTATGGTCGTGCAAACTTCGTGTGCCCTCTGCAAAGTCTCAAAAGTACTGAACCTGTATACCAAATGTTTCCCGATTCTGAAACAAAAATCCAAAACGAATCCAAGGCTTTACGAGAGACAAGCTCTTGAAACATTGTACCTGTGCTTAACCTTCCTGCGGAACGCCGGTCTGTGGGAGCAAATGTGGGAGATCGTGAGATTCAATATGTGCTTAAATCTCGCCTTGGAGCACCAAGCTCTGCAAAAGGTTCAACCAATCGACGAGAAGACCCTCATGAACATGGAGGAGCTCATACTGACTTCCAAGCTTCCATTGAATCAGTTGTGGCTTCGAATTGAATCGCTCAGGGAAAGCTGCCACTGGACCGGCGTGGACGTCAACAGCGTCGACATCAATTTGATCGGTGACGACAAACGATTGGTGTCCGCCGAGGATGTAAGCGACTTCATCTACCCCACGATATCGAGGGACTCCAACTTCCGGTTGGTCGTCTTGTTCATCTTTTCCCTCAAAGTCCCCCTGCTACCGAGTCGTCACTGCGCACTCGAGGATTTCAATTTTGAGGAGCACTGCTGGAACATCGACTCTCTCGAGTTCGTCTTACCGATGATCTACTCGACGATCTGTGTTACAGCTGGAGAGCAGCCGAAGATCTGTTTGGCTGGCAACGGCAAGTTTGTAGCTGATTTACTCGAGGGAAAATTGACGGCCGGTCCCCAGTGCCTGAGGTACCATCCTGCTCGGGAATCCTTCCTGGACTTGGTACGAGCCGTGTTCGACGCGGCGGCGCAAAACTTACCAGACCCCCAAAGGACTGGCATCTATGTTTGGTGGCTGCGCTTTGAGAGGCTGCTCATTTTCTTGGCCAAACACGATACGTTGGAGGAAACAACGGCAGCTGCGGCGAGCAGAAACAAAAAGCTCAAGTCCATGGTGAAGAACTTTCTGAAAAAGCCTGAACACCGCAACAATCTTCACTTTTATAGGGAGTTCGCCCTGATCGAGTTAGAGCTTGGGGCTCGCGATACAGCCCTGAGGATATTGCGGACAGCTATTTCTTCCCAAGCCCAATCGCCAGGGTCACGCCTGAGCTTTGATGAAAAAACGGCGCTCTTCAGTTTGTACAGGACGGTTTTTGAAATTTTGCTCAGCCCAGAAAGTGATGGGTGTTTGAGCGTCGAGATTTTTATGGAGGTAACTGATAATCTGAGCAAGCTCATTTCAGCGAATGCCTCCTATGCTCAGGACATGCCCCTGGAGGAGATGCTGTTCAACGAGATACTACAGTTCCTAGCGAGTCCGGCGACGGATGAGGCCGAGGATGCATTTTTACTAACAAACGTACACTGCGACACACTCGTCTGTTACACTTACTTCTTGCTCCTAAGTAAAGATCAAACCGTCGATTCTAACGATATCTTGGATCTGTTTGAGAGATGCTTGGCACATTGTGACCAGTGTCCTCGTCTCAAAGAAAGGTTTTACGAGCTTAAGGTTTTATTTTTACAGTATTATCACCCTCGAGCAATAAACAATCGCATCAGTAGCAGTGACAAGAACGACACTAGTGCTCTGTTGAATGCGACTGTCACTAATGCTCTTCGAGAATTCCCCAGTAATTTCTACTTCTTGTCTGCAAATGCTCTGATCGAAAATGAATTGCCGTGTTGGAAGATAAAGACGTGCACTGAAAAGAATGTCAACGTCTGGTGGGCACTGGCCAAGTGCTTAGCTGGAAGAGCTCGTATCTCCAATCTGAAGAGCATTGGACTGATAGATTCTGCTAATGCCATGGTCAACAAAATGCTTTCTTTTCACAAAACAGCTTCTCAAATGATAAAGGTGCGCGATTGTCCGCTGATCTGGAAGTTTCGTATGTTGCTACTGCGCGACCATGATTTGTGCGGAAAGAAAGGCGAAGAAATATATTACGAGGCTGTGAACCAGTGCCCCTGGGCCAGAAGCGTTTACTTAAATGCCGCAGAAATCGCTCCTCAGATTTTATCGCAAATTCAAGATTTGATGAAAGAAAAAGAAATAAGAATACACGTCACGCCAGAAGAGCTAGATATTTTAAGGGAGTGAGCCACAACTATAAGTACTTATTTTTTAAGGAAGACGAGTATATTGTGATTTTCTTTGATTGTTATCATTAGTACATTTGTAAAAAAAATCTAAAAATGCTGAATTGTTATTTTTATCTAAATATGCGAAAAAATAAAATAAAAAACTTGTTAAAAAATTGTTATTCAAAAGATTTTTACGAATGATTGCATATCCCTTAGACGCTATTTAATTAACGTTTATAACTTAACAATCAGAGTGGCGCTGGAATACGACTTTTATGTGAAACATATTATTTTATATCTTTTGAATTTTTCGCCTATAATTAATATAAAAAGTGTGTTAACAAGAAAACAGCTGTTTCTTGCAAACTTCAGTGCTTTGAAACTTTGAAAAAGCGCTATGTATAATTACCTATCTTTACCTTGCTGTCGGAATTTTCGAAAATATATACCTACATAGGTACACGTATACACACAGCACATTACGGTAGCAGAAAAGTGCAGAAAGGCTCGTGTGCTGAGTGTGCTCTCATCTCTTGGATAACATTTTTCCCAAGAGCTTTCACTAGTCGCAAGTATCGCAACAAATTCGACTTTTGTTTGAAAGTTTAAGTAAATCATCAGCCATGACGATGCAAGGATTGACCTTGAGCAGTCTCAAGAAGAACCCTGCTGTAAGATTGATCATCCAAAGCGTTTTTGATTATTATTTTTGTAAAATTAGTAATACTTAGTTGACCAACAATCGTTACTCCAATAATTTATTTATTTATCTGTGTATTAGCTTATACCTCTGTTTATCTGCCTTGGCATTGGAATGATAGGTTCAGTAGTCTATACCCTCAGATTGGCCACAAGATGTCCAGATGTATCATGGAACAAAAAGAAAAATCCTGAGCCCTGGGAATATTGGGCAGATAAGCAATACAAAGTAAACTTGGCTTTTTTAAGGCTGACATTTGTTGTTACTCTTTTAATCTTCTCTTTACATCCACTGTACATACTTTTATTTTTTATACTTTGCAGTTCTACAGACCCAGTGGCCAGGATTTGCCACCAAGCCCAGCTCCCAAGTTCTAATCTGAGTTTGCCATCTAGCCAAATCTGAATATTAATGCTGTATAGAAACTTTATTGGAAAAAAACATCAGTAGCTGTTTGTGCAGCTTACTGGTTTTATTGTGTTTTATTATGTAAATTTCCATTGAAGATATTATGTATTGAAAGTTGTGTACATGTCATAAATATATGTGTACTTGAACCTCTGTACCGGTACTTTAATATTTCAAAAGAGTGAACACCTGTTTCGTTTTAATTGTCGTTCATTTAAGCTCAATCATGAGATTTTCTTTATAAATTTAGTCTTCATTTAAAGTTTTAAATGAAGACTTTATTCAAATATATTTTTAAGTCATTCAGATAACTGTAAAGTAGTGTTTAATAAATGATTTAAAAAAAATAATTTGAACTGGTTCTACTTATTTTGCAGTTCAAATTATTAGTAAAGTAGATTGGCTTTGTCAGGGATTGAATTCCAACCTAAAAATAGTCATAAAATGTTTGGTGTATACTAATCTTTATATCATACATTGCATTATCAAACCTAAAGCTATTTATCCGCTAGCATTATCATAAAAAAGTTTGAGAACCTAAGAAAATAATAATTTGAAAGTATAAATTATTATTTCTTCAACGTATAGTAGATAAACATTACATAAGAGTGTGCAATACAAATGACAGCAGGTGACAACTATATTCTCTTAGTGCAGATTTTAAGTGCATAAACTATATATGTTATTTGTTTTGGTGCCAATTTAAAATTCTGATTCAATTGCAGGTGTGACATATTTTTCTACTTAAAAAATATTAATATTGCACATATACATATTTTTCAAATTGACAGCATAAAAAAGTGATATGTTCACAAATATAAATTACAGGTATTTTTAATAATACAATCTGTTGTGCAATGTCATCTTGGGAAGAGTTTTACGTTAAAAGTTCAAAACCATTAGATCTGGAGAAAAATGAAAATCTTTTGCAAAAGTTTGTAGAACAAAATACCCAACAACACAACAGGATTGTTCTGGTGACGGTAAGTATTAACTTTTTTGGTCAATAAGCATAATTAATTTCATGAACAAATGAATAAGTTAAACAATTTTGCTTGTGAATAAAGAGTGGAGGCACGACGGTTCCTTTAGAACACAACACAGTAAGATTTGTTGACAATTTTAGTGCTGGTAATCGAGGAGCCATATCAGCAGAATATTTCTTAGATCATGGATACGCAGTCATATTCATGCATAGGTATTTTTCTTACACTCAAAATAATTTTACAGCATTCCATAGTTGCAGATACATATTTGACATCTATGATTGTCAACAGAGTCAAGTCTTTGGAACCTTTTTCTCGGCATTTTGCTGGACATAAGTTTCTAGACATGTTAAGTCTGTCCATTAAAAATGGCATACCTTCAATATCAGGTAAGCAAATTAATACATGAATAAAACCGAAAGATTATTAAATATGTTTTTTGAAATTATGATTTTTTTTTTTTTTAATCAGTTGCACCTCAAGATACTAATAAAACAGCCATTATTTTAACAAAATATAAAGAGTCTCAAGACAGAAATAAGCTTTTGCATATAAGTTTTACAACACTTTCTGAATACCTTTGGCTGCTATTGAGCGCTTGCAAAACATTAGCTCCACTAGGAAATCGAGCTGTTTTGTATTTAGCAGCTGCTGTATCAGATTTTTACATTCCTGCAAGTGAAATGGTAGGTAGAATTTGCTGACAATATTCATGTGTGCGCATACATTTTGCATTGCAATACATTAGTTATTCGAAAATTCGCGTATTATGTGTCTAACATAATCGCCAGTGAAAAAGGTAAATGGAAACTGTTCATACATGATTACATGTTTCTGTGATTATTTAATTTCATAATGATAATCACAATCAATCAATCGTGGTTTTATGTTAAAGAAACTAATTTTTCAACATTTAATTTTGGCTAGTTCTTTGTTTTTGTTACTTTCAAAGTAAGAGTATGTGCATATATTTGTAAAAAAAAAAATTCTATGCTGAAAACAGCACTAACATGTGAGAACTTTTTATTAAACTGCAGGCTGTACACAAGATTCCATCAGATGGTCCTCCATCTATTCATCTTAAATTAGTTCCTAAAATGCTGAAACCCCTTGTCAATTCGTGGATCCCTAAGGCTTTTGTAGTATCATTTAAACTCGAAACTGATGAAAATATTTTAGTTTCTAAAGCTCGTGGTGCTTTGGAAAAGTACAACCATAATGTAAGTATTATAAGGTATTAAATCAATCAAGGTCATTAATGTCTAGTTTGTGTACTAATTTATTTTAGCTGGTAATAGCCAATAATTTGCAAACACGCAGACAGCAAGTTGTGATTGTAAGCAAAGACAGTGATGAAACATTATCGCTAAGCGATGAACAGCTTAAAAATGGAGAAGAAATTGAAAAACTTATAGTTTCTAATATTGTTCACAAACACGAAGAATGGATGTCATTGCATCATTGAATTTTTCAATTCATCAAGAAAAAAAAGACATTGCTCGTACAAAAAATAAGCTTTTTATTAGAAATATGTCATAAAAAACATTATTTTATCTATTAATATTCTTACGACTAAAGAAATAAACTTTTATACAATTATAGAGAAATATATTTGTTATGTATGTACAATATTCGATATGAGTGAATAAAGGGTATTTTTTCAAATATGATTCATTCTTTTTCGTACTCATTATTTTTTACCTTTTAAAGAAATCATCATGGCGTTGACTCTGTCTTGTAATTTTTTATTAGTACACCGAGATAATATATACGTCATAGTGGTCAAATCTTTTTGTTCAAACGCCGTTTCTGCGGCTTCAAACAACATGCTACAAAAAAATTTTAAGACGTATATTTTTACGAAATATCTATGATCACTTTTTTATGTATTCTTACTTACTTGAGTTTCATAAAATATTTAACTTTCGATTCTTCTTTAACTCGAGGAAGATACTTTTTAGCTTCCACATCTTTTTTAAACTTTAAACATTGGTCAATAAAAGGCTGAAAAAAATACAGCAAAATTTCAAAGCTCGTTCACTAAGATGTCAATGGGTATACAAAATTTAAAGAAAATGTGAAAAAATAGTAATAACCTCATATCCGATCGGAGATTTTTTACTTTTAGAAAATTTTTCCAGCTCATTCCACAATTCTTGTTCAGCTAAGCATTGTATTCGTAGCCACCAATACCTGTCATAAATGAATTTTTCAATTTTTACCAAGATTAAATAATACTTTTATAGGATATTAATGAAATTCAGATGGTGTAAAAACACTGATAGCCTTACAAAGAAAAGTAAAAAACCGAAAAATTTTAGGAATTTTTTTTGGGATTTATACGACTTACAAATTATTTGAATGAAAAAATACCTTCTATCGGAAAACTTATACTCTGCTCTCAATTTTTCAGCCAGTTTTATCTCGTTACGAAGTAGCAAAATTTTCACGGTCTCGTGAATTGGTTTTCCCAATAACGATTCATGTAACGTTTCTTCTAGGGAACGCTGGTACCTTAGTAACTTTATTTGTTCATCTGTTAAGGCAGCGTTTGCTTCAGATCGTGCCAATTTAAAATTTTCGAGAGCAGATTGCAACATAGCTTCTTTGGATGTTGAATTCTTTTAAACCATTTAATTCGTTATCATTAAAAAAATTCACCGTCGTATTATTTAAATCATCAAATCGGTTACCTGGTAACTTTCTCTAACAAACCAAAGGGCTTGAGAAAAATATTCATCATGTTGATTAAAAATATCCCGTAGCGTTTCTCGATTATGGTTTTGACAATACTTAACATACAACGTCATTGCCAACGGACAGTGCATGATGATCATCTGTATAATATACGGTGTATAAGTACAATTATTTGTCAGCGATCTTTATTAGTTCAACTGTATGCTTTAATTTTTCAATTAACAAATAATTATTAGTACATCCATGCAAAAACCTATGAATTCTTATAATACCTGAAAATCTGATAATGGCATGTGCTCTCTTAAATGTAATATAACTGTGTAAACCAAATCAGTATTTCCGCTCTCTACTGCCTTATTTAATGCAGCTTTTTCTTCCCCTAGTCTCAACAGGAGAGGAACTTGCAATTGAGCTTTTGGTTCATAATCAATCAGCTAAAAATTTAAATAGTTCATGACTGATTGCGGATGTGTTAAAAAAAACTTCAATACTATGTATGTACATCTATTTACCACTGAGTTATGCTCGTATTAAAAATTATCATCATAAGTATTACCTTTATAGCAAGTTGTTTTCGTCCACAATCTGCAGCTTTAATAGCAATTTCACTGTAAGATACACCTGGAGCATATCCTAGTTTATCTGCGATTTCTTCTGCAATTTGTTCTTTATCAAGTTGTGTTTGTTTTACCTAAAATTAATGTATGTGCGTTCATCAGTTTCCATGTCGATTATATGCAAATACTAAGTAACTGATGACTTATAAGTATGAACAAAATAATAACAATCACAAACCTTGTAACAAGCCCAATGAGCTAGTATCCTGCTTTCACCATCAATTTCTGGCAGCTGGAGATGTCTGGCGATTTGAATACCGAGATAGAAGTGTCTTCTGGCTACCAATCGATCTAGCATCACTTGACATGATAGTGTGTTTAATCTAAAAATTATTTTTCACCATTCAACTAATGGCTTTGTTTTTAAATCAAAATTAAACTCTAATGTCGTTTGAAAAAAAAATGTTTATCAATTATTTATTGTTTGTAAGTAGACGCATGAAAAAAAGGAAGTCGCGTTATTACGTTCAAAAAACATACTGCATATAAGTTAATGGTAATCCAATGTTCGGATGTCTTATTGCATTTAGTACCCTTAACATTCTGCACATGTCAACATAAGGATTAGGATTAAAGTTTTTACTGAATCCTTTTCCAAATTTTGCTGCCTTGAAAAAAATAACTTTTATGACATAGAATAAAAACTACAAATATTACTTTTTACTTACTCTCATTAAAAGTTTTTGAGTTTGAAAATCAAATTCAAGGCCTGCAGCACTTATGCAATCCATAACAGCAAAATCAATCTTATCTTTGACCAAATCAATGTAACTATCAGATTTGTGGCTTCTTTTCTGAAATTGTTTTGAAGCTTCCAGGAGATAAGAGGCTGCATCCGTCGAATTAATTTTAAATATTTTCTGCACAACATTAGGAACTTTTTGAATGATTTCATGAGAGTAAGACGTGAGAACTCTAACGCAGTCTATTTCTGTTATCAGACGCACAGGTCCATCATATGAATAAGATATTACTTCACCTCCCTTGGAACAGCCAATAATCATTAAATTCTTATCCCAACAGCAAACTACTGCCTCAGAACTACACCTGTCCATACATTTGAAAAATTAACGACACTTCAAAATAAAATTACCATCATACTTGATTAGTATACTGACCAGGCAATATCGGTTAATGGATCTTTCATATTCGTTGCATATTCGCAGTATTTTTCCTTGAAATTAACTGAACCGAGGTACAAAATGCCATTATCAGTGTACAAGGCAATGTGCCGATTATTCGCAGAAACTGCCATCGCACTAATGCCACTAACTTTATTGCTGTATAATTTACTCTAAATAGTAAGAAGTTAATTATACAAGAGTTGTTATAAACTTCTAAAACAATAAAGATCCGAGATTTTTTTAAATATTTTCAAATGATATTATGAGCACTTACAAATGGCAACGATACTGGTGTTTGATAGGAATGATGAAGTAAATAAATTCCATCTTGATTTGCTAATATAACTTGACTCTCTCGCTCTTGAGGTACTACAGACCAACTTGTAATCGCCCCACCAGTCTCTATGAAAATTTGACAACATTGATAATAATGATGTTGCTACATCAGTTCATACAAATTAGCAAATATAATTCCGTAATTCAAACTTACTAGGTATATCAGAAAACTTTCTAACTTTTGGTTCTGCGACGTTATTTACTAAAAAAATCCGATTTGCTGATGTAAGAACAGCTACTCCAGTACCACTAATGCTTGGAAAAAACTTAGCTTCTATCACTTTGGTTTCTTTGACTTCCTAAAAGTTGAAGCCAAATTAAAAAGCTATTTAATTTATGATACTAATTACATAATCAAATCAATAATTTTTTCAACTGCTTGTAAAAAGTAAAAAATAAAAACTGTAATGGTTGGATTTGAAATAACCATGTAATCTATATTTATAGTGTAATTTCCTTATTTTTAAATAAAAATATGTATATTGATTAGTTACCTCTCCCATACCAAAAGTGTGCTGGTAATTGCCAAACATATCATAAATTAGAACCATTCCTTCTTCCTGGACACACAATAATTCTTCTTGACTAGACCAACCCATAGTAATTAATTGGCCACTGCTCCACTGATGAAAAAAATTTAAATCAAAAATATAATCATCAAAATTGCAGTTTCAGCCTACTGTCTCAATGAAAAATAAAAATGCATACCTGCAGCCTTGCCATTAGATTCCCAGCAGACGAAAATAAAGATATTAGAGATTTAATTGAGCCCTGAATCTTGACAAATTTTTTGGGATCTCTAGTAACAGCTATTGAACCACCATAAGGGGCAAGCACCATCAAGTTATCAGAACTAGTCTCATGGCGAAAGGAAAGTGGATAAATTTCAAATTTCCTAATCGAACAACAGTTTTATAATGGAACAAGGCCGTACATTTAAATGTGTTTTTAATTTTTCAAAATATACAAAACTCACCTAAAGTATGTATCTCGCCCCAATGGAAACCAGTCGGCCGTTAGCATTACCGACATTTTTTTGATTATTTATTTCGTTAAGTGTGCACACCATAAACACTCTTCTAAGTGAATGTTGATAATTATTGAGACAATTGAATCTGAAAATTCATGGATGAAGAAAATAGACAGCGACGTAAGATGAAGCTGAAAAATACTTTTTATCGACTGGTGCAATCTTGAATAGTGTCAAAAGTGATTCGTTAATTCTTACATTTTCTCAACTTTTTCATGAAAATTTAAATGAAAGCATCAGGGCACGTTCGAGACGAGTCCGTTAAATTTTCGTCAAGTTTCTACTGCGGGTGTCTATAGTGATCTTCTAACCTGCAATCTGCAATCGAGAAACAAATTGGAGCATAATAACGAAAGATTTGATGGATTTTGTAAAAATTAACTCCAAAAAGAAAGCCTGTAAGCGACGAACATGCCGCTCCCATTTATGTAAGTGAGTTTTTACTATTATCCAATGCAATTTACCTGCAACGCTATTTGCTATAATCAACAATATTTGCACGTACTAAATTCATGCGTGTAAGTATAAACTCATACGCACTATAGATTAATAAGATATACAGTTGAATTTATGTTATGCACTCGTTGATTTGACAAGAAGGACCAATATTGTGATTGACAATATACTTATATTAATGCACAAGGTTCAAAAATTCTAATGATTAAATACTTAGGTACCTAGTGTTTTATACCTTATCTTTCGTTTTGTTTGGAAGCAAGGTAGAAAGTTGATAACTGCTTTGATAAACTATTTCACGCAGAACACGTTAGTAGGGTAAATATCCTTCTCTATTGTTTCTGGAACTGTGTTTTGCTTTGCCATATTAAATCTTCCCTTCGAACCAAACTCTCACCTATAAGGTGTGACTAAGACAGTCAGACTGTCTCTTTTCCACTCATGTATAACTTTCATGACATTCAAATCAGCTGTTCAGATCAAATGGCTTTTAGGGCTTTAACTAAATGTAACTTACTTATTTCACTCAAGAAAAGTCTCTTTTAACATTACTGTATTTATTTTAAAATAATAAGTTTTACAAAAATAACGTGTTTGTTAAAAATACAATAGTATAGTTTATAAGTATATGGATTACGCAGAAAATAAATTTCAATACTTGTCAGTCTTTGTTTGACTGTCAATTAAGTGAGCTGGGACTAATACTAGTTTTTGAATCATTCCAGGCATATTAGCATATTTTTGGACTCTCTGAAGAGTATTTTGTTTCAAATGACAAATTTCAGCTTCTGACACAATTTTACACACATCCATTTTTATGTCGGCTTGAACCTTTGGAGGCAGTTTTTTAACATTCTGCGCAATGTTTTGAAAAAAGCTATCAATACTAGTTTCATAGTCGAAAGATTTCTTTGTGCTGGAAACACTTCGCACGCATAGTTTTTTTGGAGCATTTGATAAAACCAAGTTTGATGCCACATTCATATTGCTAATGTTATTGATCTTCCTCTTTTTTGGTTGAATTTTTTTTAATTTAGTTTGACATTGTCCTTCTTCCGATGGCTGCTTGGTTGTTGTTTTTTTTGGAGACTTAACATTTTTTCTGTCATTATTTTCTGGTGTATGAACTTGTTCCATGGTGACATTTCTATTTTCAAGTGTTTCTAGGTATTCACTATAATCATCATCATCCTGACTTTCGTCGAGTTGGTCCAAAAGATCATTTGGACTTATTACTTCCTTATTTATGTCGTTAATGTAATCTTCTGACAGTTCAACATTACATTTGCCACTCTCACTGTAAGGGATTTTAAGAAAATCCAGGTGAGATTCAAATACCCATTTTCTTCTCTTCAATCCTTTAGATGATTTGTTTTTATACTTTAATATTCTGCAGTATGTATCCCTTAGATTTTTCCACTTTAGTTTGATCCAAGAAGCTGGAAAGTAAAAAAAAAAAAAAAAAAAAAGGAAAGAAACAAAGAGATCATAAAAATCGTGGTATTTGTATTGTTTACATTAAAAATGTATACTTAAGTATCGGAAAAATTACTTACGGTCAAGACCCAACTCACTGGAAATTCTTTTCCAAACCTTTTGACGAAATTCCTGGGGTTTCACCGCATTGCCCTTAACTTCGGAAATATACAAGATTGGGTGTTGTTTTATCGCTCTAATAATGTTCAAAATTATTGAATCTGGAGTGCTGGGCGCCATGGTCACCGTTCACTATGTACTTTCAATTTTTATTAACTTTTGGAAAAAGGAAACAAACGATTCGTCTAGTTTGTTTACGTGTTCGCAATTTCGCATAAACCTGAACGGCAGCGAGAAGCACCAGCTGACCAGCATAAAGGGTACGGTCACATTGAGCACGGAATCCGCATACGGAATCCATTTGAGCCTATGGAGAGTAAAAGAGAGGTCTTGTCCGTGCATCTTTCTCACTCTTATAGGCTTGAATGGGTTCCGTATGCGGATTCCATACTCCATGTGACCGTGCCCTAAACCAGCATCTATCCGGATTCCGGAACACTATATATATACTGGTACTGGTACTGGTAGTATTTGATGGCCTTGCCGCCTTGGGTCTCATTAGGAACAGAGACGCCGGTATACCATCACTATATATAGGTTGGTTGGTTTTATTTAATGGCAGGGGGTACGCATGGACACCGCTACGCCACAATGCAGTCACTATATATATAGAGACACCAACTATTTAATAGCGCGAAATTTGAAGTTTAGGTAAACACGCATGTTTTACATATACATGCATGGTACGGTCGAAAGTAGATGTATTGACAAATTAAATATATTTTCCTGACATTTGATCTGATGATGGTAATCATTCAATGATGATTCAGATCAGACATAAGTTTTTTTATGAAAATTGATGTGCTAGAGATTTATCACTAATTCACTATATATAATAGTGTCGCGGCTGCCCTTAGTGTAGTTCTCCACTGCCGCACCACTTGATACTTTTTACCATGTATAATTTCACTATTATTATGTACGTTAACGTCAGTATACTTTTCTTTTTCTTTCCGTGCATATTTTTATTGATATGTAAGGACAAGAATGTATTTTTACTGTAAAGATGGAGTATTTTATGCCGTATAAAATATAGTCATTCATAAGTGTCCCTATAATTATTGCAAGTAAGTAACTCGCATGAAATGAGATTGAAAAACGAAAAATTTGGGTCAGATAATGTGCATCTGACGATTTTTGTGGACAGAACGAAATATAAGTATACTTTCGCAAGTGAAGTATAACATTACTCGGTTGTCACAGTACGAAGCGTACTTTGTCGGTACAGTTTTCTGTGATTTCGCTCAATTATGGTTGCATTGCCCTGTTTACCTTTTTTTCAAAGAATATATCCGTTGTCTTTATTGTTTAAAAGATTTTTCAGCCAAGGTGGATTTCATTAATTTTAGGTCGGCTTTTTCTCGGGTTTATTGAAATAAAAGTAGGTCAGCAGTTGGTACACACATTTGAAGAAAAAAAGTCCCGATACCATTGACCCGAAAATCTACTTGTATTTTTAAAGTCGACGGACACTTGTCTTTTACCGTGAAGTTGAAACATGTGGCTGCATTGCTCTGTTGACCCATATACATACTTACACCATATAATTATTGTGTGGTAAAATCAAGGTCTCGCAGAGAAAATTTGATTCGTGCAAGTAATTTATAATTATTTATTGCAAAGCACAACAATAATTTAGTTTCCCAAATTTTAAACTGTGTATTAGAATATTTTATTTGCGTGCTTACGGGGCAAAAGTAGGTACAACGGCTTTCTTCCCGCAGGGGCGCGAACAATCGTATTATGCACACCACGGGTCCACGGGAGCAAGTAAAAAAGCCTCTAATCTCATGTTCATCACCCTCGGCCTCCACTCGAGAGACAATATACGTGAGATCTGAGACATTCTTTACTTTTGCTCCCTAGGTGTGTAATATTCTATTTATTTTAAAAATGGTTTAATAAATAGAACACAATCAACGTCATTGAAGTATAAAAAGTGGTATACAGAATCATAATATGTTTTCTAAGCAGCTACGGTTACAGCAAACATGAACAAATTCACCCTCTATATACCAATGCCGTAAAACTTATTCGTTAACCATCACCCCGGTCATGCACAATATAATATATAGGCATCGCTTATCCATCGCCGAACTGCAGGAAACCATATCCACCTCGCCACGAACGTTTTCTGTCGGTAAAACCAATTTCTCGAGACTAAAGAGTTATAAATACACGACCTCGAATCATCATCATCATCATCATCGGGGATAACACCGTAATAACAACTAACTCGTCCCCGATGAGGCTGGACGAGAGTCTGGAACCGTATTTGGGGAATATGTATGAGACGACGGGAAAACCGGAAGCAGTATAAAACTGTTCACTGAGAAGATCAATTGAAAACGGTTTGAAAAGAAAGAAAACACACAATAGACGACGGTGTTTGCGGGAGGAAGAAGGAGAGAAGCGAAAGTCCCGCTCAAAGTTAATTACGTGCGTGCACGTATATATATATATATATAATGCATCAGGGTATGTCAGAGGCGAGACCATCATGCTACTGCTGCTGCTGCTGCTGCTGATGGTCGGGCATATATTACATACTAAACTTATATGTATGGCAAAAGAGGGGAATACAAGCTCGGCCTATACTCCTCCGTTCCGTTGCTCTCTTTCTCTCGTCCCTCGTCCCTTCAGAACACGAGCAGCGGCTCTCGTGTATAATTGACCGGAAGTGGGCTCTCTGCTCTGCAATCAAGGACAGTGCCATCACTTGGCACCTGTTCCCTCCTTTCCGAGCGTACCCATCTCGTTCTGTGTTTCTCAGCTGAGATCCCGTGAGATCCAGCATCTCTGCACGGGGAGCAAAATAAAATAGAACACAAACAATAAAGGATAGCACGAAACAAAAAAATGATTATTTTGGTCTTGGTCCAAACATTGCAAGCTGGAATATATAGTGGCGAGAGGGGCACACGCATCTCTGCGTACCTCTCGAAGTGTGACGAAGACTTATTCTTCTTCTTCTTCTTCTTCGAGTATTACTTTCAACAGGAAGCGCATTCCATAACGAGTAAGCGATACCCTGAGAAAAAGACGCGCCGGGCGCTGAAAGCTCCGCGACGAGTCGTTCGTTACATTATGGAAACCGCACGACGCCGTACTTATATCTTTTTGTTTCATTTTGTCACCCCGTTCCTTTGAAAAAAGAAAAAAAGTTTGTTTTTTCCCCCTACTGTCACCCGTAGTAACTGGAGAAAATGAAAAAGAAAAAATAATCGTCACGTCGAAATTGATAGCCCGCACGCGCAGTGGTGAATTGCTTTTCATGCAAATTCGGCTCGACGGAATCTCTTACGGCGCAATAATGCGAAGATTGACAAAACGGGGCAGAATAATATATGAATATATGTGCTGGTCGGTATATAGGGTACTGCCCGTCGTCCCTTTCCTCATCGCCTCATCCACCCGTATTATATCCGTGCAATCCACCTCTATATGTACATACATGTAATATACTCGCGCTGGCCGCAAGCCGAGTCAAGCCGGCCGGCCGGCTGCGGCCGCCACGCTCCGCCAGGTGCTGAAGCATCCATGGGAATTACGTTGATAAATCATCGCGATTCTCACGGTGGTCCAAACGCACGACGCGCCAACTGTTCTCCTTGATAAAACCGTACGGCAAATGCTAGCTGTTGCTTACACAACCGCTCACTCTTTTTTTACTTCTTCTTCTTTTTCTCGTCCTCCTCCTCCTCCCTCGTGATACCTCTACCCCTGTATGCCACCTTTTCATCGTTTTTTTCTTATATCGCCGATAGGTATAATACCTGTGCTCGGAGTATTTCCTCCATGAGATTCAGCTGTACATCGATTGCACCGAGTATTGAAATAAAAATTGACCGCGTTGATTTTTAATGTGATTCTTGAACAATTATAAATTTGCTGTCTATAATGTTTTATTTTTAATTCAATTAATTAAGTTTTATTTAAAATCCTTTGATATACAATCTATATATGTAAATGTGATGCAAGTTATGATAAACGGATCGATATAACGTGATTCTTACTTATTTTCAGATGGAAAAAATTCGGGGACCCAATCCTTTGATGGGAGTGCGGATTCCTATAATATACGCACGTGGAAGCCCGGTATATGTTATCATGTATATATATAATACGGTACATCATTTATACGGGCGCAACGTCCGTCTCATATACTGCACTCGTCCCGAAAGCGTTCCCACGTCGATAGCTGCATGCATACACACACAGGAGTAATCAGCTGCATATGTCACGATCGTTCACGGAGCCCACCTGGGCCCTCCTGCTTACATACAGCGCATATTTATATATGCAGCACGTAGCCGATGTGCGTGTGTGCACGTGGGACCCCTCGCTCGTTCAGTCGGCCGGATGAGACACACGAGGTGAGTGTAATTTCGTTTTTATTATCATTGACAAGCGTCCCTCTCTTGTTTTTTCTCCTCATTTTCTTATTAAAGTCACGTGCGTTTTGTCCCTCTCTCTCCTTTTCTCTTTGCTATGCGTTTAAGATAGAGAGACAGAGATAAAGCGGATGGTGCCCACTGCCCATGCAGTTGACGTCGAATGCATATTATTTCATATACCATACTTGAAATAATGTCCACCACTAATTGACAACAACAATTTATACCATTGCTTTTGTTCTGCATGCATAATAATTGTATTCTCTTTAGCATTAATCATCTATTTTTAATACGTAATAATATATAATGTTACATATTTATATCCGCATGATGTGTCACGTACCAACAATAAGATCAGAACCGATATCATCATGCATAAAAAAAACGTATCCACATTATGAGACTATATAATCTACTCAAAACCCAAGTTTCTCATCGCACCCCCTATAGAAGAAACAAACCCCACCTATCGATCCATATGACGATACACGGGACATTAGGCCATGATGATCCCGAATATACATATCATTACGAGGAATTTGCGACCCCCTGCGCTCGGCTCATTAGGACAGTAAGTTGTACCCCGACCGATTCCATATCGAGCATTTTTCACGAGCATCGGCCTCGCTAATTGGCATCAGGAGGAAAACGATAAACAGCACACTGCATGGTTATATACAGTTAAAAGCTATGTCTACAGAGTGGCTGTATATATATATATGTATGTACAGCTGTCCATGCGTATACACTTGCAAGAAACAAAACAATTTGCTCGAGTTCGACAATGGGCTGCACGAGTGCAGCGGGTAATACCTACAAAACGGCTGTCGGCTGACCCGATGGCATATCTCCACCGAGTGCCGAAACCATTGTTACAGCATATATCGCGCGCGTGCAGCAGGAGCATAGTATATATGCATGTATTCACAGAGAGCCACCCCTGCGACCGGGCGGCCAAAGAGTCTCGGTGTGGTCTGCTGCACGTGACGCTCTGGAATGGGCCCAGGGGGTGAGCCGGCGAGCCGAGGGGTTGCGCGACGCTGTACACATACAAGTGCCGAGGGGTTCTCTCCCGGCATCCTGGCACGGGGCTGATCATGCGGTGGAAGCAGGGTGCCGCCGGCGAATTCCGACGGACGGCGTAAGCGCGTCATGTATTTTTATACAGAACGGAATCGCGTGTGCGCGCGCCTGGGATAGTGTGTACGATGTGTAAGTATATAGTGTACTCCGGTGAGTCGGAACGGGAGGCGAGGAGAAAGAAGAAGCCGAGGAGCAGAAGGGGAGAGCCCCCCCCCCCCCGTATTACCTGGGTCTGACGCACGCAAAGGTGCGCTACCGCTGCCGCCGCCGGGAGGGACGGGAGGAGGATGGGGGCCCGAGTTCTACACGTGGGAACCCGGCACGTGGGACTCGCGCGTACGTGTAATGTGACCACGAATGGCCTTGACACCTGGACGGCTGCCGGTGCCGCTGCTGCTGCTGTTATTACCATCGCCGAGCGTGTGTGTGAACGCGCGCGCTCTCGGGCTCCCCTCGCTCTCTCTCTCTCTCTCTCTCTGCTTTGCTTCCTTCCCCTGCTGCAGCATGCGCTTCTTTTTTTTTTTTTTTTTTCTGTTCCTTTACGGGAATTTATCGAAATTCAAAGAGCGTTACGTCCTCGCCTCTGTGAAGGAATGCTCCGGCTGGCCCCGTACCTGTACCTTCTACTGATGTGACTCACGTGCCGCGAGCGGCTGCCTCTGGTGCCTGATATGGGCGCGCGTCGTCTCTCGAAAATCTTACCGAGCCTACGCGAGATGCGTGACAATTGTTATTCGCTACTTATTCAGGAGCCATCGGTTGGAGCCTCTCCCGCGGCGACGACAAGTGCTCTATTCTTGTGTACAGTACATAAGATACATATAGGCTGACCGTTATGAGATCAGGTAAATAACAACTATTCAAACGGATCTGTAGAAATTTGCTTAAAATATCCAACGCAATTTTGATAATCAACGGGTTTGATTATCGCCAGTTGTATGGAAAATAGTATTCATAAAATCGACTCGCGTAATCTAGGACACTTATTCATCAAAGTCCATCAGTGTCCAGCTTCTCGATCAAGTTTTTATTTTCCCCCGTGACAGGCTGGAGTGGAAAAAAGAAAAATAGGTACGTACGTATGTATGTATGTGGATACATGTATCTATGCATGCCTGATGGGAACCGGAAAAATATGATCATCGTGTCCCTCATCCCTTTCGTTCTAGGCTCGCGTACTTGCAGCCAACGTCAAACAGTTTAACGACACTCGAATCTCCGTTGATTGCCGCGTCCACGTATTAGTTATTAGTATTTCCGTCTTCCGTAATGAGGGCGAGCATCGAGTACCAGACGTAAGTTGCTCTTGCTGTGGTCGATCAATGGCCCGTCGTATTCTTCTTCTTCTTCTTCTTCCTGTTGTTGGCTTGATTAGCTCTATACTGCAGCAAACTATAACATGGGGTGGCTTTTTTTCACGTAACTCGGGCTCATGAGTATCGCCTCGATAGTACATGAGAAGTAGCTCGTCTCAGTTCCCTTCAATGACGGACAAAAATGAAGAAATTTATCGAACAAAAGTTCCCTCTTAAAAATTCTTGGATCTAAATTTGTTCAACGATCTCAACTCAAGTTAACAATTCACCGGCATTGCATCCTCACATCGAAACAATCTTCATGCTATATCCTTATAATTATTGAAACATTGGGCCGGTCTACGAGGATGCACAGGCCATACAAGTAAATTTATAACCGACCGTATGTGCAGGATAAATCGATAAATCGAGCGGCAGGTGACGCCCGGCGCGTGCCGTGATTTCTACTTCGTCCCCCCCCCCCCTGAGAACCGTCGGGCGCAACAGGGGCAGCCCCACCTTTTTTCATGCTCTCCCTGCTTCTTGCTCGTGTGCTCCGGCAAAAAAAAACAGCAAGCAAGCAAGCGAGTAAGAAAGGAAGGAAGGAGAGACAGGGCGAGAAGCGGGGGGCTCTATGGAAGCGCGTGCAAGATGCAATCGTTGTTCCTGCCCGGCGCGGCGACCCCCCGCCGGCCACGCTTCCGAGCTCGCGAGTGGAAAAAAAAAACAGCCGATGGTTTTCTCGATTCTCTCTCGCTTACGTATAAGGTATACATATTCCTAACGTTTCATACGTATAATACACGCACAAAACATCGGAACTGCGTTTGCTGCACATGTCTTCGTACATATTATATACGAGTGCCCATTTCGATCGGTTCGTTTTATTTGTATGCGAAGTGCGTGCAGGAAACAAAATTAAATTTAATCATCGAATAGACTCGGGAACTGTTACCGGTAGCATTGGAGAGATCGTTGGGAAAATGTATGAATTCGCAAGTAGCGGGCATGCGGTGTAAAAATTCATACGGCTATCCACCGGGGTTGATCGAAAAGATCAGCTCGCCTTGTTACCGGAGCAATGTAAAAATCTCGATGCAGGTATATATTATACACGTACAACGTCATCAGAACTGTGGAGTATTAAAAGTCTCGTGCAATCTCTTGCAGCAGCAACCAAAGCACTGCACGGGAGTGATGGGAACCCAATGCGCTATCAGATAAACCGCAGAAGCGAGTCCGCACGAGCGGCGTTGGTAAGATCTGATACTTACGTATTATACCGATCTTCACGTACGCGCTTCTGGACTCCTTCCTCTCTTACCGCTGCTGTACGCTTTTCGACGCACTTGCTCCGATCGATTTTTAACGCTATGCATACCATTAATATTATTATTATCATGCACGCACGCCTCACGGAGAAGCCGCTAGCCGTCGCATAAATGAGTCCGCGCATGTACCCCCGTCGCGGTTTCGGCAGGCGTATCAGTCGTTTCGTATCTCTCCTCTTCCGCTCGTTGGTTGAATCGTCGAGGATCGATAAGTATATCTCGGAGAAAGATCGGGCAACGTCCGTATTACATCGATCGATGCACATTATACTTGCGAGGAATTCCGATGACCTCGGGGTGAGGCGAGTCTCGGAAGATTCTCAGCGAAGGGGGGAAGAAAATAGCTCACGAGCTACGTTTGAACCGGCAAGTGGGCAGCAGCTGCCTTCACTCCTGTACCTTTCCCAGGGGGGGCGAGAGTGCGCATCAGGTAAGTCGTAGCCGCGCGGATCGGTAATTATATTTGGACTCGCATCGCGTCCGCGAACCTGATGCAGAGCTAACAAGACGTATATTATATTTTTATTATTATGTATGTATACCTATACTCTGCCGCGCAAGAGGAAGGTTCTCACACTCGCGAGGGCCAGCCGGTTAACGAAATTTCGGCTATTGCCGATGACGATCATTTGCATAGAGCTCAGCGTGTACGGGGTGTAAATTGTACGTTGTATACACATATACTCCTGCTACTGCTGCACACCCTGACGCGAGAGACTGACCAGCTGTTTTTGCCGTCGTCGTCGTCGTCGTCGTCCTCCACCTCTCCCCGGTGTCCGCTTTGTTTTGGTCCCACGATGAGTGCGCCCCCCCGCTCCTTCTTCTCGCTCGCCTCGCTCATCCTGACAGCTCCTTTTCCTTTTTGTTCTCCTTCCCCCCGGGGTCCTAAGCTCCGGCAATTGCCACCTTCAGCTTAGCATCGGCGTAATTGTCGCGCACCGGTATCGCCCGGAGGATGCAAGCTAGACGTGCAATGCGTCGGCCAGCGAGGACAGATGTCTCGGAAGCCTGCGAACTTTTCTTCTTCCTCGTCCTTCTCCATCTCGGCTCGTCGTTTGATTTTGTACCTATATATTATACATGTAAGTATATACATAGTACTGTATGGGCGAATGGTGCATGATGTTTATGCAGCGAACGAGCCTCGTTAGTTAGTTTTGTCCGCTCAAAGTGGACATGTGCAGCGCTGTCTCTCAAACAAGTCTTGCTGCTGCAGGAGGAAAAGAAAAGGTGTTTTTGCATTTTTTAGGCCAGCAACTTTCTGCACCACCTCGACTGTATTATGTATATATCACTCAAGCAGTGTACTTAGTTATTTGGGTTGGACCTTTGGGAGTTTCACACAATTACTTTGATGCTCCTCCGTATATAATATATATGTACCTGGGGTACAATCGAACGAATTTATCCATCGCGAACGCGAGTTGGCGACTTTTTTTTTCTTTTTTTTTCAACATATTAACCCAAGATTCGATCGTGCAAGGCTATAAAAAATAAAGTGGACATTGTGAAAAAAATTGTATCAAAATCTAGAAAATAAATCTAAAAAGACATAAACAAACGATACTTGTTACAGAGAACTATATTTTAAGTATGATTGCAGCATAAATTAATTATGTGTTTTGAAAGAAAAGTATAAGATGAATCTGGTGTATTTTTTGAAAATCTACAATTTTTACCGATCATACACGGAATTAGTTATGCTATCAAATTATAAAATATTTGTTGACAAGTACCAACATTAATTCTACCAGCCGTGTTTGTTTTTCGACTTGTAAAGCATGGATATCATTCGCTGACAGAAAGTTTTCCAGAAGAAACGTTTGTACTATTGAAAAAATTTGGGTCTTCGCGAGATACCTCTTAACAAGTTTGTTTTAATTTAATTGTATCCAAGGAAAGCACAACTCGTCCTTCAAGGTGTAATTTGATGACTCTTCATTCGAGCCTATATGAGGCGAACATTCTCTAATTATGCTCGTGGCGCGTGTATAAGTACGATCCTCTGCATATTATATTACTACCCCTCAGACAGAACGTTTTACTTCCCGTCCAACTGTAATCCCACAGCTCGCGTCGATCGTTTCATCAAAAATGATTTCCTCGGTTGGATCTGTATAAACATGACGATTTGGATGTTGATAAAATATTGTCTGGCTTTCAAATTTTCTAAAAAAAAAACCATCAACTACACGCTTTAAACGTGCATGGACCTACACACTCTTGGATCCACAGTACAAAAGTCCACCACGAGCAAAAAACCGGCAGAGCCACGCGCGCGAGATCCGGAGGCGCGATCTCCCCCGGTGGTACCACGGGCTACACAGGCAACTCGTTCCCGCTCTTTTTTCTCGTCTTTGATTTCAAGCGCATCGCCGATAAGGGGAGGCGATACCCATACACCCTCGACTCTCTCTCTCTCTCTCGAGCGTGTGCTCGGCGCGCGCGCGGGGGCGCGCTCCTCCACTCCGGCCCGCATTGGCCGTTTCCTAGAAGCTCGCCCGCGCAAGAAAACATCCTTTATGAACGAGTTGCTGCTGCTGCTGCTTCCTCTCCGCGCGCCCCCTTCCCTCGCTTTTCATCAATGGCGCGTATATATAGTGATAGTATGTGCTCGTATACGGTGGTCATTGTCGTTCGTACAGTAATAGCGCAGAGCCGAAGACGGAAGTTTCGCTTATCGCGCCCGCTTATCTCTCGTTAATGATGATACGCATGATAGCCGGTTCGGTATTAGGTGCACGATTAATCCGATACTTTTGTGCGCGTACGTGCCCACTTGCGCTCCCCGCGCTCTGTGATGATAAATATCTATCTTAACATACTTATAATAAGTCGACCAAATTCATTCGGCTGTTGGGACGTGCATTGAATTTACCCGAGTTCACCGCTGTATGGTGTATTCATAGATTTCTGGAGCAATGGCGATTGTCCTTTCGTCACGCGAGTACTTGCAGCTGTGGTTTCGAGCACTACGGATTGTTTTGTCGTTGATCCCTACAAAAATCAGTATCAACGAAGTTGCTAAAAAGAAAATCAACTTTTGAGATCGATGCAACTTGTTGTTTCATCCTTTGAAAAGTCAAAGTTCATTGATTTGAAGTTCTCGTTTAATCGAATGCAATACTCTCATGTTGCGTAAAATTAGTTGAAAAATTAGTTTTATTGCAATCAACTTTTACGATATTGGTAAGTAGTCGGTTTAAATTTTGTAATTGCATGATTTCGCGTTATTATCCAAGGATCAAAAAATTAAAGTAAAAAAAAAGTACGAGTAGTTGAGACGATTATTAAGTACTGATCGTATCACCTTCATCAGAATTGAATTCACCGAAGTTGTTAACACACGGCAGAGTCAAATCTTTGTGAATTTTGAATGGATCACCGAGCAATCCCAAAGATTATCAAAAACCAGAACAAATAAGTACTTGAAAAAGTTTGAAATACCTCTGAGATTTTTTTTCATACACCAAGTCAATTTAAATTACTGGCCCATCAGGTGTACATTAAGATCTTACTGACAAAACAAAAAATGGCTGCGTGTGCTTGATACGCGTTATACTAATAGACGCACTGCGCGATAAGCAAGTATAGTTATCGACGCCTCGGAAGAAAATAAGCCCGCTGTTCCTTCCGTTTTGTTACCTAAAAATTGAGATATACGTCGGACAAAACCAGATTGTTATGTCGAACGATTTTCTCATGCAGTGATAATAAAGCCGAAAGCTCTGTAAAAAGCTTTCATTCGAACTCGGCGAACCGGGCTTGATTTCGTCCCAGGCGTCGATATTATATACAAGCGGGCACGCTTCAATCCTTATCATCCAATTACATCAATAAGTTCCCTCGCTTCTCTCGTCAATCTGCGCGTTCATCACCGGCCGACAATTAAATAAACACCTCGGACCGCTCCGCAGGGCCCAATAATACACCGTACAAGATCGGCAGGGGCCCCCGTTGATGTATACGTATATAAATACCCCAGAGCAGGCTGGA
>JAPYYV010000643.1:0-29770 GCA_030522625.1 Copidosoma aretas
CCCACAGGCCTGGTACATATTCGCCGCGCCGTAGAAAGAGAGGGAGATATTATGTACTTCCTCTCCAAACATTCTCGCCGCGCGGTAGAAAGAGAGGGGTACATTGCTTCCTCTCCTACGCCGAGCCGCCCGTGCCGGCGCAGTCTACTCTTCTTCCCCTCAATCTTACGAATTTTTGATCAAAATCACGTGACCTGACTCACCTGACGCGAGTTCATAAGTTTTTCCCCATCTCAAAAAGTGCACAACGCCGCTAAAGAAGTTTTCACTTCAAAAATCTGCTTGATCCTCGAATCTTAACTGATTTAGACGATTGGTTAGCAAGTATATATTGCTTGTTCTATGATTTTTCTTTATCAAGTTATTTATAACAATAAATAATTTTAAAATTATGTTTTGTCCCCTGATTATTATGTTAAAGTCTATTGGTTTATTTGGTTAAAGTTGCTTAAGGCTAACTGTATGTCTCGTTCTTTATATGTTTTTTGTTCATTATTGTTTTTTTTTATACCACATCTATTTCAGTTCAATTACTTGTTCTACCTGGGGTTATAAGGTTAAGGTCTATCTTGTTATTTTAATAATCAGTATGAATAAAAATACCATTATTACTTTTTAAGTGACTTTGATCTTGTAAAACTTTGGTCCAATAGACTAGAGACATTAAATATTATACAATTTTCTGATGAAATATATTTGCCTTACATTTTGTCTTATTTGGTAACAAAGTAATAAGTGTAAAAGTACCCTCCTTAATATGAAAAATGGTCCAATTTTAGTTATGTTAGATTGCAATGTATCTTAAGAATTTACTTGGGTGTTTAAAAAAAGCCTTGAGTATTTTGTAATGACTAGGTTACACAGCAAACATAAAATATTGTGACTTCTTTTTAGAATACATGTAATATTTAGATTTTTCTGGCTATAACATTTTTTTTGAAGGTTATGTTTAACCTTATCAAGAAAGTTGCAGTGACTTGTCATAGCCTAGTTCCTCCACTGTATTAAATGAAAAAATCGCCCAAATCGGTTAATATTCGAGGAGCAAGCAGATCTTTTTAATAAATAACCATTGTTAAAATAAAAAATATACCATTTTAAGGTTTTGTTAGATTTAATTGCATCTTTAGAATTGACTGTGGTTTTAAGATGCAGCCTACAGTATTTTGTAGTGACTTGGTTACACAGCAAACATAATATATTATGACTTTTTTTAAGAATACGTGTAATATTAAGATTTTTCTGGCTATAACATTTTTTTTTAAGTTTATGTTAAACTTAAGCAAGGAAGTGGCAGTGACTTATCATAGCCCAGGATCTCCCCTGTGTTAAAAAAAAAAATCGTTCAAATCGGTGAAGATTTGAGGAGATGGCAGATTTTTTAACGAAAAAAGAGCTCTTTGCACCACTGTGCAACGTCCTGCTTACCGAACAGTTGCTCTGCCATTTAGCTATCGGAGATGTGATTACTTGCTTGCATACCCGTCTTAGCCATTTATTAGCGCTAGATGTTCTTCAGCAAGCAGTAGAATCCCTTTATAGATACATTACACAAGCAATAAATTTATGCAAAAAGCCAAGCTTTTGCATGTAAGGCACGACTGCTTACGATTTTTTCGCCAGTTTAAATCGATTTTAGTCATTTAACGCATTATAACAATACTTTAGAGAAGAAATTTAAATACAAAAAGTGTAATTTTTTAGTTTTACAACTTTTGTATTGAACATTTTTACCTAAACTCTCAAACAAAAAAATTGGGTATCATAAAACAATTTTTTGGACGATTTAAAACAATTTTCGTTGTTTAAACGTCAGTATAAGATTGTAGAATAAAACGTATGATTCAAAAAAGATGTATTTTTTTACGACCTACATCTTTTGTCTCCAACATTCGGTTGTAAAATGTCAATTTCTTCTACTTGCCCCTTTTGTATCTTCTGGTCCATAAAATCAACATTAGTATAAACAGTATCAGCATCTAAAGCTGGATGATGTTTTGGTGTAGGATCGCTTCATATCCCCTTATCTTTAGCTTGATTTTTTGGGTCAGTTATCATATGCCTAGTTGCGTTTGGAAAATTCAGACATATTTTTTGGTAAGACTAGTGTCTAAAAATAGTTAAAAATTTTATCTTATGAGTTCAGTCTGGACTCATAGTAAACCTTTCTTGAAGAGTTCGTGCAATTTTATTATAATTATCGTCATTGTTGTCGAGATTATCGGAATCATTGTCATTTATACTGAAAACTTTTTTCTTTATGGCATCCGTAATTTTTTCAATTTTTTGTTAAAAATACCTTTTTTGTGTCAATTTCCTTTTTTTAATCGGAGATGCTTCCACGATACCTACACCTTTGTTCAAATACTGAACACGAACATCCTGAATAGTTGTGTTTTCATCTGACGGTTCACCTGATGAAGTTGCTCCACTACCGGTTTTATCATCAGTGTCTCTTTGCATTAATCAGATATTTTGTGGCTGTAAAAAATATAATACGTTATTGTGACTATAAACGAGCCCAGTTATAAGCCAACAAATAAAAAAGACTTAAAGGAGTTTACCGGCTACGAGGATTAGGGGTGTACAGCGCTGTTGCTGGCTATGCTACGCATTTGTACGTTAAAGCTTGATTGCACTGAATCCCTTTACCACGAAATAGTCACACGTTATATAGGATATAAACGTACCATTTTAATTTGTTCATTTTGGTTCCCTTCATTATTTTTTTTGTATGCCTTCGTAATCTGTAGGTGACAGAAATCAAAAATTCTTTGCTGTAACGACCCCGTAGTTACAGATAGATTTAGTGCACGTAACTGATTCTCATTCACTGATCTTAAATTTCAGGTTCTCCTTTGTACATGACTGATTTTATTAAAAGGATTAAAACTTGTGTCCGTACAAAAGTTTACAGCTTCTAATTTGCGAGACACTTTCTTTGGCATCGTAGAGCCGCACTTACGAACACAGATGTCTTGAGATGGCAAGTCACGTGCATCGAAGAGAGCAAACAGGACACTAAAAGCAACGTTGAAAATTTCGAAATAAGCTACTCTAAATAGCATAAGAAGCGCTGGTAAAGAGAGGAAAGCGTACAACTTCAAGAGTCAATGAACACTATGAAAGAGAACTGCTGTCTCTACTCTCGATAGACTAGAACAGCTACTCCCTTATCATGTTAGCATCACCACTTTTCGAAAATGAAACCGCTACAAGCACAAGCAAACTTTCGTCATTTAATACTACTAAAATCGTTTTACAGTGTATCAGAGTCCAGAAATTTTAACCATCAGAGGATGCTGCAAATTGTTTTTTATGTATTTTTGATTAATTTTTCCAATGAGTTAATAATTTTATTTGATAAATTAGAATATTTAGTAAAAATTTTCAAATAAAAAGAGTGTAATCTTTTACGACTATGTTGATATTACGTGATATCATTCGGACCGAGGTACATTTGATAGAGTATTAAGAGATAATGATGATAAAGTAATTTTTTTAAATAAAGATGTTTTTTATGTATGTTCTATTACACAGACCTGCAAGGTTTCGATGATCTTACGTGAATACTTGTTTTCGAAGTAATTTTGTGCGCTAAAACTAAATCCACCATCAGAATTAAATTATCACGTTAGAATTTTGTGTTATCCTAACCTAAATGCTCAAAAATTGCCATTTTCACATGTTTTCGAGGTTACGCCGTATCTCAAATTTTTTCTTACGTCTATTGTATAATACCATCGTATAGAGTAGCTCTTCTGTAATTATTAATACTATTTTTTATAATTGGTTAAACAGCCATCTTGACAAACAAATAAAAGTATTTAATGAAAAATAAAATAATAATTTATATTTTAAAGGAAACTGACGAGACACAGAGAAGAAGGGCGCAAAGTAGAACCCGCGCGCCGATGCGACGTAGCACGCTAAGTTAATTAATTTTTTTCCGAAAGTAATGATGGTTTGTTCATTAATTATTAATATGTTTTTTAAATTAAATTTGACGTAAAATACGGTCGTAATACTTAAAACTAGCTACGAAAAATCTCGCCAAATCGGGGTTAAAGAAATCGGGTTTTCATAATGAAGGTACAATTTAGATTGTAACAAAAGAGTATTGAAATTACTAGAAAAAATTTATAGGATAGTGCTTCGACTCTCGTTTTGGTTGTTCTTAGAACATTTTTTGCTACTTATAAGAACATTCAAGCTTAGTATTGCCTTGGAACTATGGCTCATAAAAACATTCTTAAAAACATTTTATCATTATGTTTCTGCAATTTCCAGATTTAAGCGCTATTCCATAGTCAATTTTAAGTTAAGTCCTTAAATCTCATTCGATTTCATTGAGAATTGTTAAAACAAAATGTGAAACAATTAATTGGCTTTTTGGGACACGTAACCTTACCCTCCGACGTTCTCTTAATTTAAAAAAAAAATCATTCGATTTTCCGAAATCTTGAAGATTCACAACTGCTGCGTAGTTGTGAGGATTTATGTGTTTCGGACAAACAACACTCTCGGTGAACCGCCTGTTTAAACGAGCATCTCAAAACTCTTCTTAACTGGTACAGTCTCTGGAGACTACAAGTCAACGAATCCAAGACTATAGCCGTCCTATACTCTTGGAAAAATCCAAAAAAGAGACTCCAAAAGATTAGGGTCAACGGAGTGGACATTGACTGGAGCTACTCCGCAAAATACCTCGGCGTCACGTTGGACCGCTGACTTTCGTACCTACGTCACATCAACCGCACGCGCGGCAAGGCTTACGAGGCCTTCGTGCAGTTGAAACCTTTCTTCAACAACAAAGCAGTGTCCCAGAGGACCAAGCTTCGCACCTTCAATGCTATCATAAGGAGCATCAGCACATACGCCATCCCCACCTGGGGCGCTGCCAAAGAAGCGCGCCTAAACGTCATCCAGGGCTCCTTCATGAAATTACTAATGTCAGTACTGGGCATTCCATGGTATTTTAGGAATGCTCAAATCATCAGGGAGTTCAAAATCACTCCTCTCATTCAGGCTGCCCCCATTCTCGCCTCCAGGGTCCGCACTTCCATCACGGACCACCCTAACCCTACCATCGCGGTGCTCGCAAACATCCAGCCAGGTCGCTTCGATCTCATAAGACGCCCTTGTGCCCTACTGGCTCATATCGACGACCCTGATTACCACGGTCTACGGTCTCCCGAACTCTCCTCGGGCTCTTCTCCAAATTATGCTGAATAATCGCGATTTTAACTCGTAACTAATCTCCCTTCAGGAGTACCGACCATCCCCGCCGTATTTCCTTACGGCCATGCACAAAACAAAACAACACACATACTCCAACACAAGTACGCCTCCAATTACACGAGACCCAGCGTACTCACACACGACACTCACACATATACACAAAATTTAGCTCCTCCACTGCTATTCCGGTGCCAGCCAGTCTTCGAGCTTCGCCCAGCTGCGTAGGAGTCTCTCCTCTCATCCCTTTGGGAGCGAGCTGTCTCATCGAATTTCTCAGTTACTTCCATCATTTCCCTCTCTCTTAGGTCCCTTTGTCTTCTAGGGGGGCATAGTGCTATGCACTGGACCCCATGCGAGGAGGCTAGTTTTAGTCAGTAGGCACCCGGAAGAGAATCCGACACTCCCTCCGGTCCAAATGGAGGACCGGGGGGGGGGGTCTTTTGAAGATTTCCCCTCCTCGCCCCTTCAAAAAAAAAAAAAAAAAAAAAAAATGTTTTATGTGTTTAGTGCCTAGAAGGGCTTGGATTTGCTCTTATAATAAGACTATATCTATCTTTATTTATAATTCTATAACCAAAAAAAAAACAACGACAATACCAGAAGACATTAAATAAAATTTATTTTCCTTTTCTCATGAGCTTCTCGTTTATAACTAAAAAAGTCCAAAGTCAAATCGATGTAAATGACTCTGATATTTTTGCTATGGTAGTTGCTCCATCTGTATATATGGGAAAAAATCAAAGTAATGTCGTTTATGATCACCTTTTGTTACGATAACACCTAAGTACAATGCTGGAAACCAATACTATAACTTATTTTCCGAAAATTTATGAATATAATGCGTCGACTAATTAGTATATCAAATCTTATACAGTGGCTAATGACAAAATAAATCTACTATTTCAATATTTGCATGTTGGAGGACTGCTAAACTCAGATCGTGTGTATTGTTAATCATGTGCATCCCTTCAGAGTACAATTCATTCTACCATGAATAGACAAAAGTTTGAGGAAACCCTAAAAAAAATTTTTCAAACGATATTTAAACCCATGTTGCTTATTTACTCTTATCTGTACAAAATCCCATAACAAAATCACTAACAACACAATACAATAATGTAAAAAAAGTGATTTATAGTATAGAATCGATGCTAAAAGAGTTCAGTCTTTACCTACGCTAAACAGTTTCAGAGATGTATACCACATATTGTTGGAAAAAATCATTCAACAGACAGTTGATGCAATGTCTATAACTGTTAATAATCATGAATTAGTAATAACCATATAGGTCATACTGAAAAGAATCAGTATTAAAAAGAATTGTAAATGAACAAAATTGATATAACTGATATAAAAACAGAAAAATTTAATGACAATAAAATGTACCATGAAAAAAAGTGGGAAAAAACGGTACGAAAAATATTAGCTAACAGCAACATCAATAAATGTTTACTATCTTAACAAAATAAAAAATATAATATTCATGAAATTTCCATTACAAAAAAACGAAGAGATGATTATAATTTTAATAACGATAAAATAAGAGAGGTACATGGAAAATGTAAATAAACGGACATCAATTATAATCCAAATAAGCCAGAACGGAATGAAAAAATCGTTATTGCATGTAACAATTAATTATTAACAAGACTAAATTAAAATATAACTAATTTGAATGAAAAAGCACCACTAGTTTTAACTACAAAACAAAAAAAAATCGTTAACGCTATGATGAAAAAATTTGATGATTCGTCTTGGTTGGATACTAAAATAGAAGCTGACAGATTAGTTACAAGAGCTATATAGATTCAAGACAACTTCAATTTTTAATTGAAAACTCATTGAAAATGTCTTAAAAAAATAATTATAATTTCTTTAACTAGATTAAGGGATTAGTTGGTAGGTGATAATAATTTAGAATATGTTGTTAATGCTATACGTGAAAAATCAAAATATACTTTCTGTTCTGAAGCTTATAGTAGTGAATCACCTTATAATGTTCAAGACGGTTTATTAAATAACATTATTATAAATACACAAGGACAATCAAAATTGTTTCTCTGGTGATTGAAACGAAAATAAAAACCAAAGTTCGTGAATGCAATAGTTATTGTAAGACAAAGGATCATGAAATATTTATACTATTGAAATTTTTTTTGAAGATTTAAGTACTTCAAATGTTTTTGCTGCTTATGGTTTTCATTATTCAAGTATCCGTTACTGTTCGTTTGCAATCTAAAATGTAAACAAAAACGTTGGAGTTTACGAAACGTTGTTGTCATTTTGTTTTTTTACTTCAAGTCCTGGGTCACATCTGAGGTGTATTTTTCTTTTTCAAGTGTATTAGATCTCCAGCAATGAAGTATATTTTTATGGTACTGTACTGCAGGTTGATGATACACTTGAAGACTAAAAGACTGATTATAGCAAGTTTTATTCAATTTTCCAATGTAAAACAAAGCTACATTACCAAACAACAAAAAATCACTCTAATGCAAAAGATCCGATGGTAGAGAATCTATGCATGTATAACATATCTCATACAAATTGATTTTTATAAGAGGTAAACAAATGTATGTGATTGTATCTTCGCCTATCTTAGAATCATGTTTGTACGTACAATTAAGATTAGACTAGTTAAATGCAGCAACAGATAAGTAGTACACAATAATTTTTTACAGACATCTGTATGGAGTTACCAAAATTAGCACTGAAAATGTAAATATTGGAAAAATTATATGCAGTCAATATTGATTGAAAGTTAGCTGATTATAAAGCTAATGTTATATATAACACTTGAAAAAAATTAACGAAATCATTTTTATTAGTCAAATACTATTATTAACTCGTCAATTTTATCTTTTGATCGATGCTTTGATCCTATGATGGTTTGCATCCTATTCATGATCTTAATCGTTCTGGCTTTCTTCTCATGACTATGGCTTTTCTATTGTACATCATTCTAGCAACGTGAATAGCCCATTGTAATCGACAAGCCTTCATTACATGACATATTTTAAGTCCCCTGTAAAGCTTTTAAATCTTGGTACGATGCGAAATTCTCCATTCTTCGCTATTTGTATCCACCTTTGCCCCGAAAATGTTTACAAATTATTTGTACTAACAGGCTGAAATATATTTTTCTTCACTTTCACTTGTTGCCCAAGTTATGCATTTATAGAATCAACTAAATGTATGATGATTTTATACATATACATTTATCCAAATAAGTTGCGAACTAAAAAGTTGGGTGACACCCTAATAATTATACGCATTAGCTAAGTGAATTCTTTGTCTACTTAAGTTAGTAGCATAATTTATACGAGGTCTATTTAAAGAATAAGGTGAATTTTCATTTTTCTCAAAAAATATTTATCCATTCATCAATTTTTATGTTGTCCCCTTCAAAGTAGTCCCCCTCAGATATAATACACTTGTGCCAGCGTTTTTTCCAATCCTCGAAGCACTTCTCATATGCACTTTTTAGTATGCCCTTGAGCTCTCTCAGGAATTCGGTTTGTATCTTCTCAACCGTCGCAAAACGCCGTCCTTTCATGGGTCTCTTCAATCTTGGGAACAGGAAAAAGTCGCAGGAGGCCAAATCTGGTGAATACGATGATAATGACGAGTGTGCAGGTGCATTATCGTGATACAAAAACCATGAATTGTTTTTCCACAATTCCGGATGTTTTCTTCATACTGCTTCTCGCAAGCGGTGCATAAATTAAAGATAATACTCCTTATTGATCGTGCGACCATGTGGTAAGAACTCCTGATGCACTACGCCACGGTAATCGAAAAAAACAGTCAGCAAAACCTTTACATTTGATCAAACTTGGCGTGCTTTTTTGGCCTTGGCTCTCCTGGGTTCTTCCATTGGGATGATTTCTTTGGTTGCGATTTCATAACCATATACCCATGATTTGTCACCAGTTATGACCCTTTCAAGCAAATCTGGATAGCCGTTGATGTCATTCAACAATTCCTGAGCGATGCTTATGCGACGGTTTTTTTGGTCAAAATTCAGCAATTCTGGAACGAACTTCGCTTCTACATGCTTCATGCCACAAATTTCCGAAAAAATTGCATAGCATGAGCCAACCAATATGCCGACACCCTCAGTAACTTCTCTAATACTGATTCGACGATTCTCCATAAAAATTTTCTTCACTTTCTCAACATTTTCATCGGTTGTTGATGTGCTTGAGCGTCCAGGGCGAGCGTCGTCATTCACATCTTCTCGACCTTCTGTAAAAAGCTTGTACCACTTCGAGACATTTTTTTGATTTAATGTACACTCACCGAATGCCACTGTCAACATTCCAAGTGTTTATGAGCACTTAATTCCATTTTTTACACAAAATTGAATGCAAATTCTTTGATCCGTTTTTTTGGAGAGGAGAAAATCGCCTAACACGCAAAACACTTTCAACTTGTATACCTCTCACAAACAAACTAAATATGTTATATAGCTGAAACTGTGAACATATGTTCGAGACGAGTGTATCAACGTAACAAAAATAAATTGATGATCGAATGTACGTAGCTCGCGAAATTTGAAAATTCACCTTATTTTAACAGATCATGTATAATTTTATTAGTGGTACCTCGATAATGAAACTTAGAGACCCCTTTAAAGATTTTTTTCGCTACCATTAAGTATCGGCTATGCTTATTTTTCTGCACATTAATTTTTTATTTGTGTGAATTTCTCCTTACTGACGTCTAACTCTACTCCGTTTGCTTTTTTTCTAACAGTTTCTTCACATATCCGTATTGGTTATTTCTTGCAATGCTTTCAGCATGTGATCATAATATATTGTAGAGCAATTATAATAAGTTGGAATCAGTAAGATCCTCGATGGTTATTACATAGTGATTAGTTTCCGTTTTAATATCGTTATCGTCACAGTTTCTGCCCCCTTATTGGGAATGATTTTCTCTGACTATACTTTTTAATATTAGCTCGTGTATTTCCGTAATCAATTATTCTTTACCAGATTCAATGATCTTATTCGGTGTATTATCTATTTTAGCTGCCTTATTATTTTTATGTTTTTCTAAGCCATCTATACCTCCCCAAGCGTTCTTTCGTTCATTTCTGATTCTGTTGTATCAATCGCCAAGGATAACATTTTCCTTGCGGTATTTGTACCTATTTCTCATTATTTTTTATTGATGTCTTATCTTTATATTTTTCCTAAACTTGCCACATTACTGGTACCTAGATAGAATAACTTTCCGGCATTCTTCGATCGTTCATTAACTCGAGATAAATCTACGTGCGCTTTACTTATAACAATAGCGTATGCACAAGCCCGTCAGTTGATATCGATAGTATTACGTTATTCTCATCCAATCAACTAGTTAGAATAGTTTCATCTTGTATTCACTTAAAGTGGTTTATTTTTTCAAAATAGGACTTATTGCTTTACTACGGTTTGCCATAATTTTTTAAGTCGTGTCGACATACGGTTAAACTTGGTTCTTTTATACGTTTTTATCGTTTTTCTGTTTCTTGTATGCGTCGATCATCTGTTTGGATTAGATGATCTACTCATTTAAGCTGTAGAGCTGATTATCATGAAAAGATATAAAAAAGTTGACTAAACTCACGTAGCACTTCACAAGTTTTTCACGTTAAGCTGGCTCATGCACAATATATATGCGTGCTTTATTAAACAATGAGACATAATTTTTTAATTGTTTGATAATTAAATAAGACAACCTTTGAAACATTGAAATGGAATGAGAATAAAGATTTTTTTCTTTTTTGCGGTTATTTCTGCAGACAATATTATCCAAATGTGTAACATAAAAAATAAAAACTTATTTTACTGCTAAAAAACCTCTTTTCGCTATGAAAGCAAAGTTATTGTCATTAAGTATCAACAATAGTAATCAGAAAAAATTTTAAAATCTAGTCTATATGTTACGCATGAGCAACCATGTTATAGAAAACTGTGTACTTAAGTTTAAAAATTCTAACTGAATTAGTATGTAAAAGTGAATTATGTATGTCAAAATTGAGTGCTTATTAATATTATTACTTCTCTGCGATCGCATTACTTAAATGTTAATATGTTATGGTCTTAATAAATGACAAAATTAGTGATGTAATAACTCCGTAAAAAGCATTATCAGTGTATAGATGAATAGAAAATAACCAATTTTGAAAAAAAAAATTGTACTTACTTTTTTATAGACATTCATCCAAAATCAAAATTGTATATCAAGGTGGTTCTTTCATGACTTCCGAGTAAAATGCGCGACTATCAAATGAATTTTTATTAAAACTGCTTGAATTCAAACAATTATTAGTTGATATTGTTCATTGATTAAATTACAGTACTTACACAAAATTTAAGATCATAATGTTCAGTAGAAAAGTTTCTTGTGTTGGATTTGTAAAATAGCGTTTAATCCCAAAAAATCAGCAGTCGATGCTTTTAACATAGGCAATGACAATGTAAGCTGCGTTTCTATCGATAGGACCCGTCTATTGATACATTTTGAGATTTCAGTCGGTTCAGAATTGCATAAGATTTCTTGCGTTCGTTTTTTATTTTGTTTTGTTTAGTAAAAGTGAATTAAATTTTGTAAGGAACGACAAAAATATACTGCTCTCCATAAGGGCTCATATGATACTCGCAGTTTTCACCAAGATTTTTTTTGCATTCTCGTTCGTGAACCTTATCTTAAATATTTAGGGAGAGTAAAGTGTAACTCAATAAACAATCTCTTAAAGTTTCGTTTAATTCTTTTGAACAATAATTGACTTCATTTTTTATTCAATAAGAAAAAAAATAAATTCCAAATAAGTTCATAATGAATTCATTAAAAATTGCCGAGCAGCTAAGTATATTTCCTGCAAAAAATTTTTATGAAATAAACACTTTTTGAACTCTTAATGAATTCAAAGGATGTGACATAAAGTGATCAGAATATGAACTCCATATGAATTTATATGGGTCGGATTGTACGTATTAAAATAACTCTTTAAATCTCACTGATTACTTAATAAATTCATTATGAATTAGTTTTGCCCACTGGGATACGTACATGCATGCATAGATACATATACAGTAGGACGAATGGACACATAAATTTATGCATACATGAATAATTTGCGACATAAATGCATAAATATATGCATATATGTTACGTATAAATTTAAAATACTCATTTATTTATTTGTTCATTTTGATAGGACGAGAAGGGGATGTTTCAAAAGATTTTTACGATCCTAAGGACTGGAGGGGGTGTCGGAGTGCAAAACACAATAACCTCACAACGAACATACAAACATAATTATAGAAATAGACCAAAAAATTTAAATGCATAAGTTTATAGATAAATAAAAAAATACATACATACATACATACATGCATAAATAAATAGATAAATATAAACACACAAACAAACATTTACATACATTTTTACATACATATATAAACACATATAAATAATATAGAACTTACATTCATTCGTATATTAAACATAGACACATGCGTACATTCTCACGTACATACTAACATGCATAATTTTTTCTGTACATAAACGCGTACATACATACATTTATAAATACATGCACACATACATTTAAGAACGAACATTTACATGGACACACTTTTACACAAAAATACATACATTCAGAGATACATGCATACATTGGCACAGGGACCATAAAAAGCACTTCGAACGCGGTAACCAGAGTGTCCAGCAGTAAATCCTAAATGAGTACTGGTGGAAAAATGTTTCTATACTGTTAAATTACGGTGGTCTATTCATTTGATTTTTCATTGATTAAGATTAAAAAATAGATAATTATTGGAAAACATTCCTTAAAAAGGTCGTTTACTGAAAGTTGTAATCGTGGCCGCGGGGGGTTGGCGCAAATAAATGTTCTGAAGTGAATCCAGCACTGCCCATGCATAGATTGCTAGTATTCAATAAAGACGTAACTATTGTAAACCAGATTTTTGGCCGTGTAAAATTTTGAGTTTCAAGTAGCTTATCTTTTGCATATTGGTGCCTACTCGCATAAATAAATAAATAAATAAGGTGATACTAAAACCACAGCCCGGCAAACAAGGCGTATATAAGACTGTCCTGGCTACATGCTTCGTAGATTTTCTGCTCGGCAGCATGGCGGTGCTACGCCACTTAATAGATAATTTATATGCGGTAATACGTTACAAATCAAAGTTTATAAGATCCGAACTTTCTCATTTTATAACCTTTGATGAAGCAACATATTTTTGACTGCAACAAAATATGGTATTTTTCGATTCTACTATGCATTATTCAAACTCATGCCTTGAATTTTATGAATTGTTATCCTATAACTAGGGACTGTTTACGTATTATGTAAACTTTATCCATGACAACAAAATTATACTCACGTCGTTCGATAAAATCTTTTGGGCTTGTTTATAACTGAATACATACACTGTAAATGTTACCCGAGCAATCATTTTATTATTTCTTTGTAACATAATTTTTGAGCCAATTTTAGTTTTTATGACTCTTTCATCGCCGTGAGAATCCTTTTTATCATTGTCAATCTGGTGTAGAACTTTCTTTTAAATATTTTATAGCACTCGAACTAATTATCAGCTTTGAGATTAATTTCTTGAGAACCGATTCTTTGAAGAATAAAATCTTATAAAATGGCACACATATTTCTAATGCTCAGCTGACATATGGTATCGTATCGAAACTTCTTAAAATAAGTTCATAATCTTTCTTTTAGTTTAAAACCTAACTCTAAGTCTGGAAAGTGTTTCACTATATTACTTATCACGTTTTTGTCCCACATGTATCGTTAACTCGTCCTAATTAAATAAAGCACATAAATCAAAAGTACCCTAGGCACTACATATTTATCAATTATTTGTTTTTTTAACTTTTGAAATGCAAATTACTTATGGACAAATGGAAATTAAAGTAAATCACAAAATAAAATTATATGTTTTTTTCGAACCATCCATCTACACATTCAAAACCGTTGATAATTACTAAAATCTTTGAATAAATGTACATGAATGTAATTTCCGAAATCATCGATACTTAATCAATAATTATGAGGTGAACACTGCTCAAATCCAATTTTATTCGTTTCAAAGCTGCGGAAATAATTCTGTGTACTTCTCCGTACAATTATGTTCAACAGGTAATCATAATAATCTATGAATTGTTAACGCATTAATGCTGAAAGCGGCTATTTTAGTATGAGCTGTGACGGCTGTTTCTTTATTTATATTAATTTTATTTCACAAACCAAGGGATTCTATCACAAAACTCTTCCTAGTACCACCAGACCCATAGACAAAAATTCTAAAGATTTCATGATTATGTTGCATAATCTCTGGAATTTCATCGAAAAGTCTACATTGATATTTATTGAGCTGGGCAACTAGGGTTTTTAGCTTTTTTTTTATCAGAATGTAACATCCCAATCAATGCCATTTAAGTCTTTCATCGCATTTTCTATTTCGTTTGGAACACATCCTTCTGAAAGGTTTTTTGATAACGATGAGATTTCACCGTTGACATTTACCATTTTATTTGAAATTAATTCATCCATATTTTTAGTAGCTTAACCAACAGCATTCAATTAATCATGATATTTTATCGCTTCCACTAACTCATGCTGTCTTCTAAGAAAAGTATCTATGTGCGTATGTTCACCATGCTTAACTCATCAGTACTTCTCCAAGGATAAAAAGTAGTAATAAACAATAGTAATAAGCTTTTTGTTGAGTAATAGGGATATATTTTATGTGATATCAAAAAAAAAGCTTTCTATCTTTTTTAAAAAAAAGGCTGGACGACATCTGATAACATTCACTCTTACGCTTGGGCTTCTTGTCAGTTATCATGAACCACTTTGCAAAATCATATAAAAAAGTGTCTGTAATTTATTGGAACGAATTTGATGATGATTATCAATAAATGAATCATAAAAATGTCAGTCTTGTTCGACAAAAGTTCTTCCATTTGTTTAAAAGGTATAAGTTTTTTATTTCTTATCATTTTTACACCCAGCCATAGAACCACAGTGTCAGTAACAGTTTCGTAAAGAGGTGTCCCTATAAGCGAATCAGTAGCTGCAGTCGTTTTACACTCACAATGATGTAGTAAACGCAAGTTTACACTCCAAAGACGACTACAAATTGATTTGTTAGATAAAATTCCTCGAAATTCAATATCAATTTTTTCTTTTTTTGTTTGATATTTTAAAATATACTTTGTTAAATGATAAGATGATACCCCCATAATCTGACCATCTATATTTCCTTTCAAAATTATTAACAGCAGGCATCTGATCATTATAGATGTTTTATTGCAATTCCTTGGTAGATCATAAAATCTGCTTTTATTTCTTAATTTTTTTTTTGATTAGCGATGGAAGTTAAAAGTTTTTTTAAAATAAAATAAGCTGTTACAGTACGTAAGGATCCAAAACGATTAACGTTGTTAAAACTACTTTTATTTTATTTTCTTGCACATGTAACAGCTATCGCATTTGTGCTGTTTATACGCTATGATGGATAAGCTGAAGAACAGAGGTAAGCTAATACAGCCTTGAATTTAGAATCTGAAAATCTCTCAGTAGAAACAGGATCTCTGACTAAAAGTTTAGCTGTAGAAAGTTTATACTTGTCTTAACAATAATCTTCTTTAATATATTCACCTAGATCGAACTAATTCTATCTACCAGGACTCAGGGTAATGAGAAAAGTAGCAGAGCCATATTCGTCGAACAAGCAATCTAAATGACTACGAGATGTTATCCAAAAAGCTTCAGTCCCTTGTAAACGAAATAAAAATTGTATTTAAGGGCTCTAATTGATTATTTTTTATCTGTGCTATTAATTGACCAGCGGTGTAATAAAAACGTGGATTAAAAATATTAAATTTGTGAAATATTCTAGTATTACTGTGTCGAATATTATAAGTTGGCCGTGAATAAGATAAATACTGTTTATTTAGTCAAAATGTGAATTTTTTAAGATTAGCTGATATTTAATATATTAAAAATCTCTAAATTTTTTTAGTTCTATCCATACATTGACCATCTATTCCATGAGGATACAGGTCCGGAAAACATTTTTAATCTAATTCCTTATCAAATGATATATTTGTACAATTTATTATAATATTGAAGCCCAAAACCGCCACATGGTCAATTTTAAGAGAATTTATTGTAAGTGGGAATTATTTGACTAATTATATTTTGTTTTATATATTTATCCGCCATTTTAGATCAAATATTTAAAACTTTTTAAAACCCACCTTCGGATCGTTATCAGCGACCCTAAACACCTCTACGTGGTCAATTTGAAGAGAATTGTACTAAAAATAGTAATTTTATGACAAATTTGATTTTTTTTGTACTTTTGTCCGCTATATCAAGTCAGCCATTTAGAATTTTTGAAAAATAACCTCAGGATCGTTATCAGCAACTCAAAAAACCCTTACGTGGTCAATTTTAAGAGAATTGTTTTAAAAATTGGAATTAGTTGACGAAATTTTATTTTTTTTATTTTCGTCCGCTATATTTGATCGGCGATTTTAAATTTTCAAAACTAACCCAAGGATTGTTATTAGCGACTCTAAAAACCTCTACATGCTCAATGTGAAGAATTGTACAGAAAATAGGAATTTAATGACGAATTTGATTATTTTCTTTTCTTGTTCGCCATATTGGATCGTCTAATTAGTATTTTTGAAAACTAACCTCATAACCGTTATCAGCAACGCCACAACTTCTATGCAAGAAATTTTAAGAGAATTGTATTGATAATAGAAATTCATTTCCAATCTTTTTTTTTTTTTTTTTTTCCAATGTTAATAATTAATAATAACTGTTTAGAACAATTGAACGCCATTGGCTATCATTTTCTGTATACCTAGTGTAATTATCTGTAAGATAATAAAATACCATAGTGATACCTTCGTCCTGTCTCGAAATTTACGATTTTTATACGAAAAAACACAAATGCGCCTACTGTGCATCGCACCGCCAAGCGGGTGCTACTTTGCACCCTTTTTTTTGCGTCTTATCGGTTTTCTTTGGAATAAACATTATTATTTGATTTTTTTCTTCAATACTTTTATCTGTTTATTAAGAAAGATGTATAGCAAATCAAAAAAAAATTATCAATAACTAGTACATGAATAAAAAACATATTCGTTTAAAAATTTACTTCATTAATATCTGTGAATAACATATTCAAAGTATCTCGTTTGAAATCATAACGTTAAATAGTAGTAGTAAATAGTATGATGTAGTCGTAAAATATTAACATTTGCTAATTCAAAATTTTTACTGTCCTCTTTTTGTCGGACTATGGAAATTACTTCGCTTTCAACTTTTAACGATTGTGTCTGCCATACTTGACCGGCTATTTCAAATATTGTGCGTAAAACTTCTGTCACGCAAGCCTTAGCTTACATTATATGTACATAATTATATTAAAGACCCAAGCATGTGAACATGACTCATTACTTACGTTTATTTATGTAAAAAATTAATTTTTTTTGTAATTAATTCAAATTTACGATTCCATTAAATATATTAAATAGGCTTTTTTGTAAGTTACGAGTCACACCTTAAACTTAGTATAAGTAACTCAAACAATAACAACTATATTAGATGCAATCTAATTTTTTTTAAATTCATAATTTTTGTCCGCAATATTAGATTAGCCATTTCGAATTTTTTTCAAACTAACCTCACAATCGTTATCAGCAAATTCTTAAGGCCCTAATTAGTTCATTCCAAGAGGATTGTATTGAAAATAGAAATTTTATATTGAATTTTTTTTTGTATTTCTGTCGGCCATATTAGATTGGCAATATGGAATGTTCGAAAACTAACTTTAGGATCGCTATCAGCAACCCATAAAACCCCTACAAGGTCAATTTCGAGAGAATGGTATTGAGAATATGAATTATTTGATGAATTATGATTTTTTTTTATTTTCGTCCGCCATACTGAATCAGCTATTTAAAATTTTTGAAAACTTACCTCAGGATCGTTATCAGCGACCTAAAAACCTTTGCATGCTTAATTTGAAGAAAATTGCACTAAAAATAGCAATTTTATGTCAAACTTTTTTTTTGTATGTTTGTTCGCCATATTAAATCGGCCATTTTTAATTTTTCCAAACAAACCTCAGGATCGTTATTGCCAACTTCCAAACTTTTCATATGGTCAATTTCAAGAAAATTGTATTGAAAGTAGGAATCAGTTGACAAACTTTTTCTTTTCATTTTTGTCTGCCATATTAGATTGACCATTTTCAATTTTCAAAACTACACGGAGAGAAAAATCATAGAACTGTCTTATGGCCTCATGTGCACGATGAGTGTGCAGCCTGCATTATAGCCATGGCTGCATAGTATAGCTGTGCACGGATCCATCTCATGGAGACATTGGATTTTTTCCATTGCCCTCTGGACATTTAACAAGTAGGAGTGAGGGGTCCCCCCAGAAAATTTATTTCCAGTATTCTCTATCTCTTTCGCAGCTCGCACGCTAGTATACATGCAAGAAGTGCGGGGCTTGGGTGAGAGAGGCCACGTGTAGGCTCTCATTTGCTAAAGATAAAGAAAGTGGGGGCACTGGAGGGAGACTTTCACTCCTTTCTTCAAGTCGAAACACAAAAGAGCAATGGAAAAAATCCAATGTCTCCATGAGATTGATCCGTGGCTATAGTGCAGGCTGCAAACTCATCGTGTTCATGAGGCCATGGCATCAACTACATAGTGCAAACACCGGTGCCCACTTCAGTAGACTTTTACCAGAGGCACCTATGGGACAGCCCTATGATTTTTCTCTCTGTGTAACCTCAGGATCGTTATAAGTGACCCCAAAAACCTCCACATGGTCACTTTCAAGTGAATTGTACTAAAAATAGGAATTTAATGACGAATTTAATTATTTTTCATTCTTGTCCGCTATGTTGGATCGGTCAGTTAGAATTTTTTAATACTAACCTCGGAACCATTATCAGCAACCATAAAATCTCCTATATAGGTAATTTCAAGAAAATTGTATTGATAATCGTAATTTATTAACAAATTTTTTTTTTGTAATTTTTCCAATGTTTATAATAAATAATATTTGTTAGAACAATTTTAGGCGATAAGTTATCGTTTTTTCTTATACCTAGTTTAATTATCTGTAAGACAATAAAAAATCATAGTAATATCTTTATCCTGTCTCGAGATTCACGATTTTGATACAAAAAAACACTCATTTGCCCACTCTGCGTTTCATCGGCGCGCACGTGCAACTTTGCGTCCTTATTTAATTGTTTTATTCAATACTTGTATTTGTTTGTCAAGATGGGTATATAACAAATTAAAAAAATAATATTAACTATAAGTACATAAATAAAAAACATCTTTGTTTCAAAAGTTACTTTATTAATATCTGTCAATTACGTTTTCAAAGTATCTCCTTCAAAATCACAACAATAAATAGTAGTAGTAAATAGTATGATGTAGTCGTAAAATATGCAAATTTGCTATTTGAAAATTTGTACTCTCTTTTTTTTCGGACGATAAAAATTGCTTCGCTTCTAATTGTTAAAGAGAGATAGGAATCATAGTATGAAATTTTAATGTTTTCTTTATTATTAACGCTTTTTGAAATAGTGGGGTCAGTGTTTCTTCTTTCTTTTCGTGATCAGCATTAGTCGAATAACGACGCGTTATGTTCGGCAGAGCTTCTGTCGCCCAGTCAAATAATTCTTTTGAGCATATGGTATGATTCACCCTTTGAAGACTAGCTCTAGCAGCAAGTTTTTTGAGTGTGTTACCTACTTCGTCAATGACCATTTCCCATAGGAAGTTGGGGAAAAACTGCAACTCAGCTGTTGTATGAAAGTCTTCAAAACGATGCTTGAGATTCATGCGATTCTTCTTATTGTTGTACTGCCCACTGGCACCATCCGAAAAATATAAGGTTTTGTTTACATTTTTTAAATTCGTTTTTATTAATTCGACAAAATGTTTTCGGAACTAACGCACGGGAACTGTATTGTGACGTAAGCATTCCAACATTGAAACGAATTTTTTGATGTATGAGTCATTTTTGTCATCTCTGAAGTAAATTGAAAATGGATGTATTTATTATTAGGCCATTATCCCAGTGAATGCCTTGTACTGAATTTTGAATTATAATTGCATAATCATCTAAGAAATTAGTAATAACGATAGACTTATTTCTCTTTAAAGTCCTTTTTTTTTTGTTCAAAAGTTATCTTTGTTTAGTATTTAAAAATAAATGCATTAATAATTTAAATGAACTAAGAATTTGTAAAAAATCATTAACATTTGATTTAATAATTTGTAATGAGGTCCTCTCGGTTGTAATCTATTGCTTGTACTTGATATTGTCTATCAATTCATCTTCGAAATTTTTGTCTAGCTAATCAATAATACTAGTAATCCCAGGGCATTTATCGCATAATCATAAGAAAGAGTTGGTCGATTTAACATTACATGTCATTCAATCCAAACAATCATAGTAATTGGTTTAAGGTAGCAGGGAATCAGCAGTAATAAATTTCAAATTTACTTCATTGATTAATAATTTTACATTTTGATGTATGGGGAAAACACAAACAGAATGAGTACCAGCCGCTCCTGCTAAGACGTAGATTTTAGGTCGTAAACTTGCAAACTTCGAGTAAGTACATTTTATGGTTGAATGGCTCAGTTGAACGTACTATACAATTCTTTTAAATTATTCAAATGCAGGAGTTTCTGCACTTAGATTATTTTTCCATCGATTTTAACAGACATGTAGTCTTTTTTACCTGGCATCAATTGGGTGTAATCGTATGATTGGTAAAAATTAACAATCGTTATTTGTTTAGTTATTTTTCGTTTGTTTGTGCAAGTATTATACAGTGGTTTGGATTACAATCTTTGCCCTAACTCACATACACAGACCTTAACAATATTAACTATTTCGTTCTTATATGCAATGTAATCGTATACCAAAATAAACAATTTCTTAGAGTTCTCTAACTTTATACTTTATAGTTTTACCATTTTAATTTACTTACTACTACCTTAACACTCAGTAGACTTGGACTCTTCTTTGCCGACTTCAGGCTACTTCTCGCTATCACTCGTCTTATTATCCTTATCTGTATCGTTTAAAATATACGTTAGGCGTCCATATTCATCCTCGTCCGATAGCTATGAAGATATAAATTTATTATTCCTTAACCTCCACTTCCAGCAGCGAATTTACATGCCCTTTTATATCCAACTTTGGTACCATGTCTTTTCTCACGCATTACCTTGGTCTATTCGACTGCACTTCTTTGGATTGTTCTCTCCTGCCAGGTCATATCGTTCTCTATGAACATTCCTCTCTTCAGTAATTTCTTCCTGCTCATTATCTCTTTTTTATTCTCCTCTTGTAAACTTACTAGCACCACCTTGCCACCTCTCTTTTCATTTCTGCCTATAATTTGTGCTAATACCACCTTAACATTCATTTCAATATGTTTGTTCTTTTTCCTCTCTCTTCTCTTTTCTTGGGCCATTCCTGCCACCAGATGTGACACTTGATTTCGTTTATTATACTACTAAACTCACTTTGTACTTCTTCCCTTGTAACGTTGAGGCTGCGCTTGTTGTTGTCCAACTGCTCTGCCATCATTTTGATCAGCTCCCTCTTCAGCTTGATTGTCTGCGCCGAGGTTTGTTATGGGTAAAAAATGGTTTTTGAAGTTATTTTTAGTTATTTTTGCGACCTAGGGCATTTAATTGACTTCCTAGAGAAAAGTGTACTGCAGAAAAAAGTTGTATTTCATTGAGATCTACAACTTTATATCAGAACACCCCAACTTAAAATGTTAATTTACAAAGTTACAACAAAAAAAGAGATTTTTTCCCTTCGAATCTCTATAGTAAAAGTGCTGGGAATTTTTTCCCCTTTGACGTAACTTCTCCGATTTTAAAGCATCACGTTCTATAGAGAAGACAAAGATATCAACAAAATTTAAGGCTAATCAGATGAAAATTACTCGACTTCGTCTGGAAACATGATTAAATACACACAGGGTTGATTACATACACGATAGAAACACTTTAGATCACTCATATTAGGATTAAAACTTGTTTCATGTACCAAATAGTCATTTTATAGATAGTTACACCTTTCGCTCTGGTGAAAATATATGGCACTCCTGTGAAGCAGTCGTGCCTAAAAATGTAATTAAATACAATAAATATGTAGGAAACCAATAATAACAGATGTACAGGGATCTTGTGGAAATACTGTTAATCGGATCTTGTAACTTAAATATCATATTTAATAATAACACGAAAACCACAAAAATGCTTTAATTAATAAACACGCGTATTAAAATTAAATAAAATTAGATCCATGAAGTCCTTATGTGGATACGGTAAGTCAAATTTTATCACTCCCAGTAGGGTTCGTATTTAGCTAGAGAAAAACTATTATATTAATATATGTATCTAAATATTTAAAAAAACTAAAAATTGTTTAATCTCATATCTAATAACCTACAATTTCGGCGCACGAGTTCGGTGAAACTGATCTCGGATTCGCGCCAAAACACTATAAAAGTTATATGTATGTAAATAAAGGGAAGGGAGATTGTTTATCGTAATGGCTCGAATTAAATACCTGTTTTACTTTATATCATGGATAAATTTACTATTAGCTGACTGCTCTATGCCTAATGCATGGCAAAAGCTTCCTGATGATGATTCGTCTTTAAGGTAGTGCGATGCATTTTACGAAGTTGCTTCTATATATTTTTTATCGCATATTCAAATTTGAAATACATACACATACTCTTAGGACATCACGGCATAATATCATGGATATTAACAATATTTGACAATTTCGCTGCATACTTTTCTAGGTTGAAACTAGCATTTTTCGTGTATTGTAGATTCTATTTCTTTTACAAAAGAAAAAAAAATTTGATTTACAGTAAAGCTTATAAAAAATTATATATCTGAAAAAGTATTATGTTTTTTTTCAAATTATTTATTATACCCTCATTATAGTAATACCAGGGTAAAAATTATTTTCTATTGTAGTTGCATCGTTGATCTGAGAAACAGAGTTAAGCAACTTCAGATATCTCTGATATGTCAATGTAATGACTTGATTTTCATTAGAATCATTGAAAAATGTAACCAACCTTCCAAATTCATATGAAATGTGAGTATTCTGAAACTATTCTTGTTAGGAAGAATCCTGTGTCTTAATTGCCAGTATTTATTGAAATTGGCAAGAGAAAGGTACAATAAACATGAAAGTCTATTTAAAATACTTTACCTCTGTTGAAATTTCTATGTAGTTTATTCAATGATCCTACGAAAAGCACAAGCAAGCTAATGTAACGTACTTAACGGATGCATAAGTTGACCAAGCGCGCTATTTAATTAATTTGGTTAAAGCATACTTTTTAAAGTATTCACTGTTTTCGTCCAGCTTTCGTCTTATCACTTACCCGTGTTTTATTAAATTTATATTTATTTCTATTTCAGATATTCAAGATTTGGACTTTGGTTCTATCAAGATACCTGAATTATTAAATAATCCATCAGTACCAGGAGGAAGTACTCTTCCTCATGGGCTGTCGCAGAGTGAAAATGACCCGTCTATGATAAGAGATATGTTCTTAGCAAATCCAGATCAATTGTCACTTTTAAAGCAAAATAATCCTAGGTTGGCCGATGCCCTTTTATCAGGAAATCTTAGTAAGTTAAATTAAAAAAGTTGTAATAAGAAACAATAATTATACCGACTATTGCTTTGTATTTACAGTAAAATTTAGTGATGTTTTGAAGGAACAAGTTAAAATAAGGGAAGAAAGACAATCTCAAAGGATAAAAATGATGAATGCTGATCCCTTTGATACAGAAACACAAAAATTAATAGCTGAGGAAATTCGTCGAAAAAATATTGAAGCTAATATGGAAGCTGCGATGGAATACAACCCAGAAACTTTTGGAACTGTTGTTATGTTATACATTAATTGTAAAGTTAATGGCCATCCCGTAAAAGCCTTTATCGATTCCGGTAACTCTTTTATTTTAACAAGTTATTTTTGAATATCATTTTATGTATGACGATCCTCATAACACCAATGTAAAGCATGTAAAGCATTTCACTGTCCTATATCATATGTTGTAACAATAAACAAGAAGCGTGCTTTAAAGCATTTTTCATGTTATATTTCAATAAGGTTTTAATTACAAGAGTGATTATTGTACATATTCTATATAAGTGAGCGTCCATGAATAGCAAACGAGCGAGGGCCATCACGGCATTTTTCACCAAAAATCCTGTAGGTTCGACTCACTTACAAACACCCAGTAAAGCTAGGAAAAATAATGTAAACATAAAAATTAGTAGATTTTTTCTTCCTCTTTCCGATAACAGAATAATTTTTTTTTTAACAACATTTTTCAGGTTAAAGTCACATGTGAATGTTTTCATCGATTTTTTGCCATGCACTATACCTTTGATCGTAAAATAAATGTCAATAATCGAAAGATAAGATCAGAATCTCATAAGTATGACTTACTGCATGTTCAAAGAATTAATTTTAGGCTTCCAAAAATAATAATAAGATGCAGAGACGATCTCTCGCCTCGACTCGCTTCAACAAGTCCCAGAATGTCAACAAACACCATTCGATAGATCCATTGCATACAACATAACAGAAGTAAACAGGCATGATATTTAATGCATAAACAATGAATAGTACTTATAAGGTATCAATAAAAAAAACGATCGATGGTGGGACCCCCGTACAGTGTGACGAAATGCAAAAAAAATGTGTCAACAGTCTCGCTTCAACTAAATTATCCTCCAAAAAATTATTGTTTAGTACAATTTCACTTATCTTAGACTCTTGTTTTAGAATCCATCTCCCTCGCATGTCTACGTTACAGCATGTATTGTGTAGGTGGTGCTAAAGTCGTCACTTTACCCAAACCTGGTTGTTAGAAAGTAATTTTTATTAATATTTAGATTAGAAAAAAAAAGGTCATAGTGGTCTTAATGGTTTTTGGGCGCTGAGCACAAATCTGACACTTCTCTTGCAAAAAAATTGTTTAAACAATTCGTTGAACTAAACATGGATTCAATTTTTTTTTAATAATGTAGCATATGTTTTCTATTGTTTTAAAGATTTTTCGTTACAAATTTACTATTTGTCTTGTAAAACAAAATTGTTTAAACAATTCGTTTAAATAATCATGGATTAGAAATTTTTTATAAATTAAGTGACAAATATTTTCTATGATTTTCGAGTTTTTCGTTACGGACATAAAATTATTTTGCAAAAAAAATTGTTTTTATAAGTTGTCTAAACAAACATGATTTAAAAACTTGTTTAAAAATAAGCAGCACACATTTTATATGGTTTCTTAGGTTTCTTGTTAAGAATTTAATAATGATTTCGCAAAAAAATTGTTTTAAGTAATTGTTTGAACAAACATGGATTCAAAAATTGTAACAAATCAAGTGGCATACATTTTCTATGGTTTTAGAGATTTCTTGTCACGAATCTGATATTTGTTTTGAAAAAAAAAATTGTTTAAAGGAATTGTTTCAATTAATATGAGGAAAATTTTTTTTTTAATTAGCAACAAATATTTTCTATAGTCAAAAAAATGGATGATTAGAAATTATAGATTGATATGGCAGAAAGTATAGGTTGACCATATTGTTTAAACAGTAATGGGATCATATGTTTCAAACGAACAGACGACCCGTTTATTCTTTTATTCCTAATGTCCTTTTTTAATAATCTGAAATTCTCTTCTTTAAGAAAAATTGTGTCATCAAATAGTTCGAGTAAAGACGATCACGTAAATTTTAAAAAGACAAACGACATATGTTTTAGCTGTTGTAGATGTCCCTCTTTATAATTTGACGTTCACTTTATAAAATCAATTGCTAAGCCAAGTGCTCCAAAATTGCTGCTGAGAGATAGAATCAATAATACAATTAGCTCATATTTTGTACGGCATGCGAGACTGCGAAGTTTACTTACGATATGTACTTTTTATTGACATTTATCTGTCTCGACATAGAAGATGGAAAAATAGTTAGAAAAAGTGGTACATAATGTGTACTATTGTAAGCATTAATTGTTATTTGGATATTAAAAGGAAAAAATTTAATATATCAGGTATGTTCAAATTATCTTATTTTATAATTGGTATTACATACATTTGTATAATACATAAGTACAATAAACAATTTGTACAGTCTTCTGTCAATTCTTCACCTGAGGAGTTTTGTGACTATTCACCTACTCCATCTAATAATAAGGATCTCATTTCTTTAGTTAATTCTGTATTTTTTTTTTCAACTTTTTGTATTAGTGACAACCAGGGATCAGAATTAAGAAGTAACCGATGAAACATATCCTCGTTTGTAGCAACGCTAAAATAAGAATATAATTTTTCACACACTTCAAAAATTTATGTTAAAATTTATTCAATACCACATGTGTACTGTAAAATAAAAAATGAAACATAAATAAGTACTTGACAACTGTGCATGCAACATTCCCTTCTATTTAAATTACACCAAACAAATATGAATACTCAATAAGGAAGACACCTGCATATCATAAGGTATCCACACTAGTATGAAAAAATTGAACTTTTCAAAAGATTTTTACTCAACATAAGTACAAAAATATCTGTACCACAGTGTACAAGTTGTTCTTACGGCGTACATTTTTACGTAAGTTACTTCCCGAGAAAATTTTATTGCGTGATGTTCACGAAAGGACTTAATGATTTTGTGATTACTTTCTTAGTCTTCTTTTGACAACATACGTACTGTAAAGTAACCCATGCATGATTTTACAGCCTTGTATTAGTACAACATGCATTGTAGTAGGCATGTTGTACCAATCATATAACTCAGCAAATCTTTTAGCTGCATCTAGGCAATAAGTTTTGAACTTTTAGCATAGATACCTTATTTGATGACACAACAGCAAATATGACTTTAAAAATATTCAAAAGGTCATTATCAAATCATACAATCCAATTTTATTTTTTTTAATTAAAAATGTACCATTAACTACAGCTACTACATCAATGTTGTTAAAAACGTGCGAGCAGTGTTGCCACTGTTTGTATTGCCTGATTCATGTATTGGTGCATCAACTAAGATACCCAATTTTCCACAGAGCGCATACTGGATCGCTTTGCTTTCTAGCTCATTGCATGTATTTATTTCTTTGGAATCTATTTAGAGATACAATCATGTAATTTGTCTGTAAATCCCGGGTTTCTTGTAAAATTAAATATACACATTGAAAATTTATAATTGTATCATAATGTTTCAGTGTATATCAGTGTATTTATGTGTATGTAATGCAAATGCGCATTTACAGTCTAATTTCTATTTTGTAGGTAGCAAAATAGTATTCAGTTTTAGTCATTTTAAAACTTTATCGCTCTTTTGGGGATTATTAAATTATGTAAAATAATTCTTCTAATTCTTACATTCCTTTTTTCGAGCTACAATAGGTAAGTAATATGCAAAACAACCTCCATGAACAACGCTTTTTTTTTATTTTTTGGATTTACTGATTTCAAAGATATTGTTTACCTCTCCTACCGTAGAAAATTATGAGATATTTTATCTCAAAGATTTCATAACACAGAAATCTTTATTTTCTTATGTTTGTTCTTAAAAATAAATGGTTCATCGACGAGTTACCTTACAAACTAATACGTAGTATGAAACCGTGTGTATTTTTGGGAAGAGTCACACTTTGTATCCCAAGCGAGCCGAAATTTTTTTTAAATTATAATCGATTATGTGTAATAAATGAGCATATAACACGGCAAAAAACAGTTTTTCAAATATTCTGATTCAATACTTCCTAAATATTTAAATCTAAAATATCGCGCATAACTTATGATCCCATTATTGTTTAATAATTTGTTCAACCAATACTTTTTGTAATATGAATCTAGAATTCCCCATCATCCCTTTTGGAAACTGTAGAAAATATTTGGTGCTTGTTAAGAAAAAAGTGCTTTCCTAATATAAATTTAAACAATTCGTTTGAACAATTTTTATTGGAAAATCATCATTAAATTCGTAACAAGAAACCTTGAAACTCATAGAAAATATGTGCCGTTTGTTTTTAAATATGTTTTGAAATCATATTTGCTTGAGCAAATTGTTTAAACAATTTTTTTTGTAAAACAAATGCCTGATTTGCGTTCAGCGCCCCGAAAAATCAGTAAAAAGACCTATAACTTTTTTTTCTAATCGAAATATTAATGATAATTATACATTAACAACCAGATTTGAGTAAAGTGACAACTTCAGCGCCACCCACACAATACATGCTATAACGTAGACATGCGAGAGACACGGATTCTAAAACAAGCGTCTAAGACGAGTTAAACCATTCAAAAATTTAATGTTTTAGAGCAACATTTAGGTAAAGCGAGTCTTTTGACACATTTTTTTGCATTTCGTCACACTGTGTCCCGGTAAGAACGAGGTTTTTGCGGCACGTTTAGGAAAATAAAATGTAAAATGATAATGATACGACCAAATAAAGCATTGCAGTAAAAAAATAATTCACAATAAGTTGCTAACTGCAACTGACCCAAGAACTTCATTGTATAATATCACCAGTTATCGTAATAATGAATAATTTTCAAGAACTTCATTGTATAATATCACCAGTTATCGTAATAATGAATAATTTTCCGACAGAACTAGCTGCAAATGATGAGAGATGTGAAATAATCGATAAATGAAATAAGTTAACGGGTATATAAAAAAATAATAAGCCTTTTCAGATTCCTGTTCTATGAGACCTAATGGAATGAAGGAAAAATAAATAAGTATGACAATGCTTTGGAAGATATCAGCTACAGAAGTTAAGCACGCTTTCGAAAATCTTGAAAATTATTATAGTTATGATTACAATGATAATAATAATCAATAATAGTAAACCATTGTGCTTATATTTAATACTTTATTGATAAAAGTATAATTAAGAAATGAAAAAGTTTGATGTGTCAATGATATGCATATATACATACATCTTACTATATTATATAGTATTTTGGTGGGTTTGGCAATACCACTCACCTACAACCCCCCCACACAGTTTAAGGTAAGATTCGTTTAATTTCTCAGTAATTTTCATTGTAACTTGATTCCCCTTACCCCACCCACAAACCCCCTGGCAACCCCCATAAACGATTTTTGGATCCTCCCCTTACACTCCCCCTAACCACCCCTTACAAAACCCCCACAAAATAAGGTAAAATTCGTTTAATTTCTTCGTTATTTGAATTGGCTCGAAATTATCAATCCCCTCTCGCACAACCTCCATACAATAACAACAAAAACCCCCCACAATCCCCACAAAGGTAGAATAAATTCGCCTGATTTCTCTGTTATTATTACCAAACGTCGTGCCACTCCCCCCCCCCCTAACAA
>JAPYYV010000644.1:0-35460 GCA_030522625.1 Copidosoma aretas
CAGCGTCGACTCCCCTCCGAGGCCCGCGAGGCGCCGGAAAAAAGCCAGCCGCCTCGGTCGTCACGCTCCGCCTCGCCCGACCGATCTTTCAAGGCGGAACGTCGCGCCCGCGCGCAAAGCGTCCTCGGGGTCGGAACTTTCGTTCCCCGCCTCGTCCCCGCGCGCGCGCACATTCAGCGAGCGCACCACCCTCGCCCCGACAGCGCACTCACCGCCTCGTCGCTCGCGCCCGGGGCGCGGCCGGCAGGACGAGCAGGGCCGCCAGGAGCAGTCCGGGCAGGCGGCTCGCGAGCATGGCTGGGGTCCGCTCGGCGGCGGCAGCAGCAGCGGCGGGAGCGCACAGCGGGACCGGCTCGGGCGCGGGCGGCCGACTGAGCGGGGCCGGCGCTCGGGGAGACAACGGCGCCGACTGCGAGGCCGACGCGCGGGGAGGAGCCGGAGGGGCGCTGCGTTTGCGTGCGGTTTTTCGGAGATCGGCGCGCGGACGCGTAACGGTCGGTCCTCCGGTGTTTTGATCGAATCGAGCGGGGCAACATTAGTGATGGTAGCTGGACACCGACCAGTAGATGGACGATTTTTTTTTTTTTTTATGCACAATAACCTCAAAGCCAGATACTTTCTTTGGGCAGAGGCAGCATTTTCAACCGTTCGCCGTCCTAACCCCTGCCCCGTGCGTATCCTCTCGCCCTTTTCCTTCCACTCGGCGTAGTCTCTCGCCCTTTTGATTCAACTGGGTCCAGAGGGATTTGTCGAGTTTTTAATTTTGTAATGGTTGACTAACACAGTTGAAATATTCATGCGTCGTGCACAAAAATTGTTCGCATTTTAAAGATGTTTCAGTTGCAAACACTGAATTTCCTTAATCGTCCATCTATTGGGTCTTTTAGCCCTATTTGCGGCCTCGATACGATGAACTGCCCCCTTCGCCGGGGAAATTTTGCGGAAACGGGGCCAAAATGTCAGTTCCTATGACGGCTGTCCGGAACTCAATTTTACACCCGGAAGCTCCTGTCCGTGAAAAATAAAGCTTTTTTTTTGACGAATGCGCATGAACGAAATTGCTTTGAAAAACGCACTTTTGGCATTAAGAATGCAACCCAGCGGTCATGTTAGTTTGGATTTATAACTCTATGGTAAACAATCGCACATGCTATCGCTGATAATACTTTTGACTTCGAATGGGTATTCGTTTTTCGCGCTTACTAAAATTTTTTGGTCTGTTCCGACCCCACCGACAGTGATCGCTGCATGTACTTGTACAGGTATCAATCTCGATGTACTTGTATAGTTATCAAACTTTTTTCGCACCATGGACGGGCCAAAATATGATTCGCGTGTAACTGCGTTTGGTACATATAGAGCGCCTTCTTTCGCGAGATACGTCGGTAAATATCCATCCTACTTTCAACGCTAGTAGCGCAGTAGCAAACCAGTTCAGGTGGCCCCGACTCAGCTTTAATGGAAGCGATTGAAAAATATTGGTTGCAGTTTGTTTCACCGATCAAAAGTTCTAGTGATTTCAAGAAAAATTACGAATTTCCAGTAAATATTCACGAAATCTCATTTTAAACGATTTTTGGGTCTCTTCTTCAAACGCTGTCAATTTAGACCGGTGACTTTAAATTGAACAAACTTTTTTTTTAAACTGAGTTAAAACCCTTCAGTTTTACAAGCAGCTTACCAACACGCAGAAGAGTCCGATGTATATTTTCGAATATTGACTAAAATTCACTGTTATATAAAACGTCGTGTATGAGCAAATTCCAGAAACGTTTAATTAGTCCGTCTGACAAAATACTTGATCAAATCACTATTTTCATCCAATTCCTAAAGTGTGATATCATTCTGTAGGTATCACTATAAGTAAAGAATCAAACAAAAGGTATAATACAGCTTTTATTATCGAATTAGGAAATATGAAAGTGAAAAAAAGTACCAAAAACCCTATATTTCAGATGTCTCGATATTTTTACTAAATATCTATCTTTTGATATTTTGTTGTACCATGATTGGAGAATTTGTTAAATCACAAAAAACAAAAAATTTGTCGTTGAACTGCACTCAAAAACGAAGCAAATTGTACATTGCAGTTGAATGTGCTCCCTTGCATAGGCTAGCAATAAAATCATCATTTCAAAAGAGGTCCATGTTTAAAATATGTTACCAGGTCGCTAAACGGATCCAACACATGCATCATGGCATCATGCAAAAATCATAACTATTTTTAAAAGTGATTTCAGGAAATTTCACAAAAAACCTTTTCTTCTTTAAATAAGTCAAACAGAATTAAAAAAAATTTTCCGAACCAAAATTTTAAAATTTTTGTATCGTGACTAGCTCTCGGATACTATAGATATCAAAATTTCAAAAATTCGTAACTTTTAAATAAAGCAATTAAAAAAAAATTATCCGTACCGAAATTGTTGCAAAATGTTATTTGTTTAAACAATTGCTTTTAACTTTTGGAGCATTTAATAAAACAGGATGAACATGAGTTCATTTGTTTCCAAACTTTAGCGTGTGCACCAAAACATAGAGATTTTCATTTTTTTGCTTCAAATTAAAAAGTTGTGGGATTTGCTCATATCTTTAAAACAAAAAGCTTTGTTGTGAACTCCCTTCAAGTATTTGTTAAGGATGGCATTTGCAATGGAAGAGCTGTAAAAAAATTGTTCTCAACCAACATTAGTTTCAACAAATCGTAATGTTGCTTTGAGCCAGTTACGGGAGAATCCCCCATATATTATATATGATATATGCATGTCGGGAGTGTCGGGTCGTAAAAGTATATTTTATACATCGATCTCGCGCCGATTGTTGATAAATATAATACATGTTATAGCGTGGCATACTATATCGTACAGATTTTTTATTTCAATTGTTTGTTTCTGGGTATTGCTCAATTTGTAAATGCGATTATATAAATATACCCTGAAAAAGAACATTATTTTTTTTTAATGACACGCTTCCTGGTAAAGTTGTTCATTTTACGGACACACGATTTTTTAGCTAAAGTGCTTGTTAGTCACCATTGCACAGCTTCTGAAGAACCGTGAGTACAAAATGACTATAGAGAATCAAGTTTAATGCATATATATGCTATATTCGTTAGCTTTCCAAATAGAGTGAAAATACTTTTCAATGCCACCCGTATGTGTGATAAAAATGACGCCAATCGAATTAAAGTACTTGACAAAATGCTGTAAAAAATTTTACGGTACGATTTAGATCCTCAACTTTAAATGATAATCGGATGTTTCTACTGATCGATATAGTTTTGTATGCACATCTGAAATCATCAATTTTTACGTATTGTGTTCAAAATTTGACAAATCTGTAACACAAATTCTTATATTTTTGTCATAAAAAGTTATGTGTGTCATATAATATGTATGTTAAAATACTTTGCATCTTGTACTTTTTCATACAATATTTAAATACGTTCTCGCAAAAGGAAAAAAAATTACAAGCAAGGTTTCACCGGGTTTCTGGGTCAGTTTAACGAATAATCAAATACTATATGTGCACAAGTACAACGCTTTGTTCAGTGAAGTCGATCAATCATTTTTCAGCGTATTCTGGGCCGATTGATTTGAAATTCGGAGCAATTTGCTTGTGCCATGAAGTGGAAACGATAAAAATAATTTGGGAGATTCCTAATTATAAATGGTTTGAAAACACCAGCTGTTTTCCAAAGTGGGCAATAACTATCGCAGGTTTACGCAATGCAATTAATTTATGTAATGATATTTTACAAAAAATGCAGTGTCGAATCACTTCCAACTATCGGTCGAAACCACAGCACATTTTTACGGTTCTCGTAGTTTTTTACTTGTCTTGCGTAACTTGTATCATTATCGCTCGGAATCGGTCGGTTGGTTGTGAATTTCATTTTATACCAAAAAAATAAATAGCCACAAGTCATCGGAAAAAAAAATTTAATCATCGAAATACATGTACGACATATTCTGATGATGAAAATCGTAACCCACTTGTAAATATGATCAAAATTTTCTCGCGTGTTGTGAGTAAGCGTTGTAAGTATCGAGATCGTGTCGTTGGCGCCTGCTACCGCACAGCAAACAATGACGCACGAATTGAAAAATAATACTCACGGAACAGTGTTTCATCTCCTCTCTTTAAAAAAAGTGGAGTAATTATCTCTCGACACCTGTCATTTGCGGAAGATGATACGCAAAGTTTAATACTGCCCGTAACTTATTACAATAGATAAAAAACCGCTGCCAATAAATTAGCAAAAAGCTTCCGCAAAAACTATTTTTCTGCTTTGTTTTAATATGAAAGGGAAAAATTTAATGACGTATTAGGATGATTCAAAATGGAAAAAAAACTATTGTTATGCTCCATAAAGTGGAATTATTTTAAAAAAGAGATTATGATTTTTCAGCCAAATTGTACGAAAAACATTTTTAAAATTATTTTGTTTTTGCAACAATTAAAGGTTAAAGTATTAAAGTAATCATTTGGAATTAATACTCAAATAAACAAATATAATGAAACAAACATTTATCAAAAATATTATTTTCATGGTGCTTATGTTTCGAGTTATGATTTGAAAAAATAATCGTAATACTCGAATAATAAGAAAATAGTGTATCACAATGATGAGAAATGGAAAATAAAGTTATTTTTATGCTTTACAAGATACAATTATTCTTTGTATTAAATTTTAATTTTTCATTGTAATTCAAAGAATCGTTTATAAAACCCGAATAACGTAAAAATATATATTTTTATTATTAAACCGCAACAAGCATTAGAATATGAACATTATAATCCGTGAATGATTAAAATCTGTAGATGGGTTCACGAAATGACTGATTTTACACAAAAATCTTATCATTTCGAAAAAGGCAACAGAATAATGTAGCAGGATGATTCAAAATTTAAAATAAAAGTATTTAAATATTTTATGAGTCATAACTACTTAGGAAATGGAATTGAAATTTTTGTACCCCCACAGTAGCAAAAACCGTTTTTGACCATAAAAAATGATCATAATTGCGTTAATAAGGAATGTAATTACTTAAGTAGAAATTTTTTTTCCTAGCTGCTACAAGGATTAGAAAACAATAATTTTTAGCCCAGAATCATATAAATCTACCGTTGTTTCCTGTTTCCTGAGATATGATATATGACTGATTACACACACACGGACTTTTTCTAAAAATTGTATTTTTTCAATCAAAACACTATAAAAAACATTTCTCACATTTTTTTAAAGAAATCTTTATTCTTCACCGCAAAGTCTTCTCTATGAGGAAGCAAAATTAAGTTGTCGAAAAATTGACTCCTCTTTAAAATATATAATGTGCGTGTAATAAAATACAATGTTTTGGGAGCTAATTTTGGACAAGGCTTATGTGGTTATTAAAATTGCGATATTCATTTTTCCGTGACGTGATAATGATGGAAGTCAAATAAAAAAAGCTTCGATTCGTGTAAAAACGTAGATATATTTTTTATTTCATTAAAAAAAAAAAAACGACGCGTTAATCGAAAATCTGCATTTACATGTCGGCAGGTTCGCTCACGACGCTGTGAGCTTTCATGCTGTTCACCGTGTACGATAACAGATGTAGATCTTGATACAGTTTTGTCAGCCTTTTGAAGTGTCGTTCGGTGTAAGGAATCATAGATTCTAGTTTCAGTTTCAAGTCGCTCGACTTTAGATTTTCGATCTCGATTTCGTTCATGATCGTGTTTATGACGACCTGTAAATTAAATATACACATTTTATGAGCTCTTCATGAAAAAAAAAAAAAAAAAAAAAAAAAAAAAAATCACCCAAAGACGAATGAATCACCCAAACACCTCGGAAATTTGCTTGGAAATTTCGAGCGTTCGTATTCCAAATGATAGCGCAGGTTAGTAACTCTTCCAGCTCCACTGGTTTCAAATCGCATATCGTCGATGTCAGTTCATCGCTTTTTTTTTTAATCAACGCTGTTGACGAAAATATTCATCCATTAGAAATCTTTCCTCGATGATAACAATTTATCTATACTCGCGTGAAAAATCGTTATTTTTACCTTCAACGACTCGTAGGGCGTGCATCGGCTTCTGCAGTTTGAGAGCCAATTTCAGAGCCTTTGATAAATTCTCGGACTGCAAAGAGTTCGCTAGCTTCTGCTCTTCCAATACCATTTGCTCCTGTAATGCTCGAGCCTTTTCTTTTTTCTCCACCGTTGTGTCCCTCCAAATGATTAGTTGAGAATCGCTTCCACCGCTGACAAAGTGACTTTGTTTTCTGTTAACTGTGACATATAATATGTGAATAAAATTTTCAAAGTGTATCACTTTAAATGAATGAAACTTCGTTTATTCATTAGGGTACGCGGAATGTATGTACCTGCAAGTGACCAGGCTTTGTCTTGATGTTCCTCCAGCGTTAAAGAGCAATCCAACATTTTGAGGCCCCACAATTTTATTAGACCATCCACTCCTGTAGACAAAATCTGCATACCACGACTCATGAACTCCACCCTCAGTACACCGCACTCGTGTCCTTCAAACGTCTGTAAAAATATAAAATCAGATGGTAAGACTTTCCGATTCAACTGCCGTGCAATTCGCAATTTTGATTGACGAGCTCATTCGACATACCGAAAGACATCTAAATGTATTGAGGCACCACAGCTTGATCGTGCAATCTGCAGATGAGGTCGCCAGTACTTGATCTATTGGAGAAAACCGCACGCACCAGACGCCTCTACGATGTCCGGAAAATGTTGCTTTGAGTGCTAGAGTGTCGGTGCACCAAAGCTAAAACATTCAAGTAATAAAAATTAACGTAACTTTTACGGATGGTCAAGTGGACAAATTGTTTTGTTAATTCATGAAGGTGACTACATAAAATACCTTTGCTAATTTGTCTTGGGCTGCAGTAGCGATGAATTTATCATTCGGGGAAATAGTCACACTATTGATATCTATATTTTTACCACTTTTGGTAGTATGTGCTTGAGTAGTATTTATTGCTTTTAAAGAAATTTCTTCACCTAGAGCCAAGTAAAATAAAATTAGGTGACTAAGTTTCATGCATATTAATTTTATTTTGGAGTTAAAACAGTTGGAAAAATTTACCTGTATAAGTCAATTTTTCAGGAATTTCCCAAAATTTAAGGCATAAATCCTTTGACACTGACACGAAAAAATTAGCACCCGTTTGAGATAAAGCAACATTGGTTACTGTTTCCATATGTGCGGTGCCTGTACCTATGCAGTACACAGCTTTTGTATCATCATCCATAAGCCATAATTTTACTGTACTATCCTAAAATTTTTTAATTTTAGATGTTAAAACAAAATGACAAAATGTACATACTCCTGCAGAATTTTACTTACTTTGCTGGATGACACTAGGATATTAGGCTGAACTGGAGATGATGCTAATGAAAAAACAATGTTTTGGTGACCACTCAATAATTTACAGCTCATTGTTGACAGATCAAAAAGCTTTATATCTGCAGTATTTGTTGCTACAGCTAGATGTGATTCGTTACTTCCCAAGTAAGCAACATCTAGGACTTCATCTATATAGCCTATAAACTAAATACAAAAATCATCGTAAGTGTATTATAAAAAAAACTGAGTTTGAATCGAAAATATTATACATACTTGCTTTTTGCATTCAAAATTGTCTAACGCATAAATTAAAATATTCTGCGACGTTGAAACGACTCCCATACTATGGCTGTTTTTATTATACAATAAATGTCTTATGGACAAACTGTTTTCATCTGTTGCAGCTGTTATCAAAGAATTTGATTGCTCGAAAACCATAAGTCCAGATTTCATTTCCCATATTTTTATAATACCTGCAAAAATTGGTTTAAATACACGCTGATCAATTTAAAATAAAAATTTTTGAATGATAAAAATCATATGTTCACCTTTTTCACCAGCACTCATTACGTAAATAGACGATTCATCTATTTTACTAAATGGTAAAGTAGCATTATTTGGAATGATAAATGCTCCCTCTATGCTTTCGTAGACAGGCAAAACACGTACAGAAACTTTTTTCACAAGATTCCATAGTATCAACACTTTATCTCTTCCAGAACTATGTGATATACAAATTTATATTAGCAATTAGCATCGAAAAAAACAGATATGAGAAAAACCTACCATTGCTTTCAGTTGAAAATAAAAACATTAATTTTTATTAATTACCTTACAGCATGAATTCCATCTTCATGGAACGTTAAAGATGTAACTTTGCTCATGTGTCCTTCCAAAGCCAATTGTTTTCTACCATTTTGTGTATTCCAGCAATGAATTGCATTGTCATCACCAGATGCAAATATTACTTCCTTGTCATTATCCGAATGATAGCAAAGAATACTAAAATAAACAAAATTTTACTGATGACACTGTAATGATGAAGTCATTTTAAATCCAAAAGAATCTCACCCAATAACTCCTTGAGCTCCTTTTAAATTGAAATTGCAAGTTTGCTTATTCAAATCCCACAATTTTACAGACCCATCAATGCCACCGGAAATCAATTTTCCTGCATCATCTGTTAGAGCCAGTGCAGGCACTGGACCGTTGTGGGTGGATTTGAATAATTTCACAGGTTTAACATCTATAGAAAAATAAGTGACTTTGGATTAACTTGAAAAAGTAGGAAAATTTGTAATATTATATATTTACCCTCAACGCTCCATAATTTAAATAGACTACTCTTATGATGTGTCACAAGCCATTTAGCATCCTTAGAAGATGCAAAACTGTTGATCGTATCTGCATCTTCACTTTCTTTAGGTTTTCCCAATGACGTCTTTACCGTTCCTTTTGATGCACACACAACTGTAACGTAATCACTGTTTTGACAGAAAAACGTCTCTCCATCTTCACTCCACTGAAAATAACATATTCTAATGAATAAAAATATAAATGGAATTTTAAAGTCTTTAAGAAATAAGATCTTAAGTTTCCCATACCTCGAGATTGCCTCCTGTGTAAAAAGCCTCGATCTTACATTCTACCTCAAAACTGCAAGACAAGAATAATTAATAAATAATGGAGAAAACTCTGAAATTTCCTTAAATGAATACTTGTGCACTCCAATGGAAAGGTATACTAAAATAACACTTACGATTCTTTTAACTGTCCACTACTCATTTTAAAGTTTCATTTATTTTCTTTGATTGATGTCAGAAAAAAACAATTGATATTATAAACTGAAATAAATAATATTACTTTCAAAATACACGTGGATGACGAGAATGGCTTGTTAAAAAATATTGGGTTCTCCGAGAGGTTATACGTAAACAAATGTGTAAAAACACAGCGTCTGCTGGAAAATCAGGTTGCCTCACTAAGCCTTCGTACGTACTTAGCCTGCATTAGAGACATAACAAGCAATACGGGCCTTATACGGCGACCTCACTCCTTTATTATTATTATTATTGTTATTATTATTATTAAAAAAGTGGAAAAGTGACTTCAATTCTTGCCCTGGATAATTTAGAAAAAAATAAAGAATACATCCAAAGATTTTTTAATTATCAGCTGCTTCGTGGTTTCTTTATTTTTTGTTCTGGTTCTGCGTTTTTGGATGGAATTAAAAAAAGTGCACTTGGAATTGAGTAAGTATTTTTCCAACCTTCTTCATGAAATGTTAATCAAAGTTAATTCTGGTTCAAGATCCTACATCGAATTTAAAATAAGTATTCAAAGTATTCACCGATTTGACCTTTAAAAAAAAAAATACAACAGAGCGCTCGGCGCGCTCGCATCGGCAGGTGGTGCGACTGCTTCGCGAGAGAGAGGCGCGTACTTATGAGCTGGGGTGCGGGGCGCGGGCAGGGCGGTTGTCAACATATATATACAAATATCCGAAACGAAACCAGAGACGAAACAGCACCTTCTAGGTCTGCCTGGTACGGGTGTGTGTACCAGTGTGTACTTAAAAAACTCTCCTCTTCTCTCTCTCTCGTAAATTTTCGCCTCCCGGGGAATCCGAGTCCGACCGTCGGTCGCATGGTGTAGCTCCAGCCCCCGCTGCTGCTGCTGCTGTAAGTATAATCCTCTCCAAAGATGCCGAAGAGGAAGAGCCAGGCTCTCATCGACTCGGACAGCAGCAAAAGCTCGGAGGAGAGTGGCTCGGATTTGGATAGCGTGAGTGTCTCTTTCTCACATTTTCCTATCTTCGCGGCTCTTCCTCGGAAAATCGAGCTCTCGAGAAAGAAATACTAAAACCCAATGCTAAGACCCGAGGGTTCGTCCTCCTGTGCTCGCGAGGATGATGCGTTGCGCCCACCTTACGCATAACCTCTTTCGGGGGGCTGGTGCTGGTGGAAATCAATGACACTTTCTCGATGTCTTTTTTTTTTTCCTCCTCTGTTGACGAATGTGCGATCGTTTTTTTAGGCATGTAGAAAACCACGCAGAAGGTCAAAGAGATGTTTTTTTCCCACAGCTGTATCATGTTTCTCCCCCCAGCGTTTGGCTCTGCTTTCTGAATGTTCTTTTACTTCCCAGCCTTAGCCCCTGAAGATGAGGGTTTAGTCGTGTATATAATTATGTGCATGGATACATAATTTATAATTAGAATTCACCTTCGATGTATGAGTTCTGTTGAAGAAACATAGGCCTCCTATTTCGCACATTCGATGCAAATGTGTGTCAAACGTAAAATAATTTATCAACTAAAACATTTTTAAACATAAATATGGTTGGCCTTTCGTACCTCTCAGCAAATTGCTGTAAATGAAAAAATCATTTTGTAAAATTGATAGAGCTGTGCACTGTTTGTATTTGGCTTTCTGACAAAGTATTAAGAATTTGAAAATGTGAAATATAATTATAGATTCGAAATTTGCCAACAATAATTTTGCAACTATCAAATAACATGCAGTGTTATTAAGCTCCCATACTCCTATAAAGGACAAACCAACAAATAGCAAAATGTTTTTCAAATTACTTAGCATGTATACAGTATCATTCCATGAATTTATCACAGTTCTGTTGTTTGCAATGCCAATTAACAGACCCTACTACATACTAGAGTTTTAAAGTAATTTCTGAAACTCAAAATTTGTAAGTAAATTTTATTATTTCAGGAATTGCTGACTCTTGCTAAAAAGAAAAAAGCTAGGCCTAACGATGATGGCTCTGGAAATGAGGGAAGCAACTCATCAAAAAAGGACAATAAGGTCTTTGACTCTGAAACGTCAGATTCAGATGATGAGTGGAATGCTAAGAGTGGTAAAGCAAAGAAAAAGAAAACTTCAAAGAAGAGCAAGAAAAAAATGTCGAAATCTAGTAGTGGAGAAAGTGATAGTGAAAGTGAGAAAGAAGAGCCTGAAAAGGTTTCAGAACCAGAAGAAGGTATTGTTGATGCGTTTTTCTTTGTTAATTACATACATTTTCTGTGCACACTCTTTTATGTCATCATATTTTGCATTTGCATGCAATATTGAAACTAATGTTCATTTGTAGGTGAAGTCTCGGATTCAGATGCCAGCGATGATTCTGACTCAAGCCAAGAAGAATTCAATGATGGCTATGATGACAAACTCATGGGAGATGCAGAGGATCAGGCGAGACTCGCTCAGATGACGGAGAAAGAAAGAGAACAAGAGATCTTTAAACGCATCGAACAACGAGAAATTATGAAAACAAGGTTTGAAATCGAAAAGAAACTTAGACAGGCCAGGAAAAAAGAGCAGAAAAAGAACAAAGAGTATAGAAAGAAGGAGAAAGGAGGTGATGAAAAGAAGATTGACAGAGCACCTGATCCCAAGGAAAGAAGTAAAGATCGCAAAAAAACAATCGAAGAAAAACAAGACAAAAAATCAAGTGCCATGGCTCTGTTAAAAGCAAGGCGTGAAGAGAAAAGGGAACGAGGTATGCAATTTTTTTAATTAGTGACCATATTAATCGTAATGACTTTATTAAAACGCATACCAAACTTACAGAGGAAAAAGAGAAGCAAAGAATAGAAGAGCAAAAACAACAGTCTAAAGATGATGAAGAAGAGTTAGAGGGAGATCACAAAGGTTCAAAGACCAAGCTAAAGGCATCTGATATTTATTCAGACGACAGTGGCTCATCCAGTAGTGATGAAGATGAGTCGAGTAAGCCTGCTTCAAGGCAGAGATCCTCTTCTAGTTCTTCCAGAGATTCGGACTCCGACGACAAGAAGTAAGCAATTTTTTTAATTCATAAAAATATATATCTACATGTAATTATTAAACCAACCACCAAATTATTTTGATACAGGTCTATAACCGGTACAAAACCTAAAAAAGTGATTCATGTTAATACTAAAGAAGAATTGAACAAAATCAGATTATCTCGTCACAAAATAGAACGATTTGTACACCTTCCGTTTTTTGAAAGAGTCGTACAAGGATGCTACGTGAGAATCGGTATTGGGAATAACAATGGTAGGCCAGTGTATAGGGTCGCAGAAATCGCTGGTGTTTGTGAAACAGCCAAAATATACCTGTTAGGCAATACTAGAACAAACAAAGGTTTAAAACTTAGGCATGGAATGCAAGAGCGAGTATTTAGGCTAGAATTTGTGTCAAACCAAGAATTCACGGAGTCAGAGTTCTTCAAGTGGAAGGAGACTTGTGCTGTGCAGGGTATATCTGCGCCAACTGCAGACGAAGTTGATCAAAAGCTCAAGGACATCAAGGAAGCAATGGTGTATGAGTTTAAAGAGGAAGATATCGAAAAGATGGTGCAGGAAAAAGGTCGATTCAAAGGTACGCCTTACAATTATGCCATGAAGAAGGCGCAACTGATGCGCGAGAGAGATGCCGCCAATTGTCGAGGAGATGACGAAACGGCTTCTCGGTTAAACGTTGAGATCGAAGTATTGGAAGAGCGTGCATCGGTTCTCGATAAAAAGCGATCCGCTACGATTTCTAGTATATCTTATATCAATGACCGTAATCGCAAGAAAAATGTTGAAGAAGCAGAAAAAGCGATATTGGTATGTACAAATGGGTCTTGAATCAAATACGTTAATTTATTACCCTTTTTTTTTTAGAATATAAACTTTTCACCCATTTTTAGTAATTTTAAAATTGTGTACTTTTAATTTTGCAGGAAGAAATAAAACAAAATAAAGGTAAAGTGATAGATGATCCATTTACGAGGAGAAGTACTCGGCCAAAAATGTTTTCTCAAAAAGAAGATGACGAACCTAAAAGACTTCCGGAATTTCCTGTTGAAGTTATTAAAAAACCAGTAGTTAAAAAAGAAGAACCTATTCCAGAAGTAAAGAAGAAACAAAATACAGATTTATTCAATGCTCATAATTTTGATATTACCATTGATCTGGAAGTGCCAATAATCAGTGAGTTCAGATTCTTGTAAAGTTAGTTCTTAAATACCATAATATTGTACATTTTGATCTGATTACATTTTTATAATTGCAGGCACTCCTGTTGTACTTCCGAAACCAATGAATAATATTAGAGATTCTGGTCCTCGTCGTTCCTTAAATTTGGAAGATTACAAGAAGAAGCGAGGTTTAATTTAAAAGCTAAGATGTATTCAAATAGCATATTTCTCACTGATTTATGATGAGTTAGGACCTGTTTGTGAAACAATGAATGAAATTTGTTTTTTCAAATAATAATAATAATAATTATAATAGCAAACAAAATTTGCTTTACATGGATAAGCTAATAGAGTAGTTTTTACTCTGGTCTTGCAATATACAACTTATCCATACAAAAAAATAAATCTTGATTTTTGTAAATTTTAATCAATTTTTTTAAGCAAGTTTATAATATTTTTGTTGGTTAATATGAAAAATCTGAGGTGCACTAGAATAATTAATGATTTGATCTACGTTTTGTTGTATAAGATAAGTGACAGTACTAGTTCTGCATTGGACATTATTATGGTGTGTAACTGTGACACATATTTTTATGAATTGCTGCGTCGAGCGATGCGTTATTTTGCGTTTAGAGTGTACATTAAATGTTGAAATTTGTGAATTAATTATGTACAATCCAATAAAACGCTGTGAACAGTAAACGTTTGGCTGTTCACTATTTCAAATTGCAGGTTACTCTTATTCGCGATGTTGTTTTACCAACTCAATTTTGTACTATTTATTTTAAACTTTAATTATAGAAAATCATTGGATCCAAACCAAACTCCCGATTTTTTAAAAATTTTATACGCATTCATTTTACATTATGAAAATGTGACATTCTTTACTAACACCAAATAAAGTTGAGTATTTTTTAGTTCTGCATAATCATGTTGAAGTAAAAAATAAATTTTCTGAAGAAAATTTTATTGCTTGTATAGTTTTACTTGGTTTCACAGTTAAAACAGTATACTCAATCAAGTATACTTTTTTCAAAGAAATACCATTTATATTATTTTTAGATATTTTGTACATATAATCACGCTATGTTTCTGATGTATGAACCTGCACTTTGAAAGGTAGAAATTTTAATTCGATGTAAGTCAGTTTGTTGCTCAGACAACTTTATTGACTACTAGAGTTTCAATTCATAGGTAAAAATAAAACTAATTTTATTTTATTTTAATGAATAGTAATTATTTATTGTAAAAAAAAAACTAAGGCTCCTTGTATTTTACGATTAAGTTCTCAAGTTTATTTGCAATAATGGTATTGCACTTGCGTAGTTAGGAAACTCAAACTGTTAAATCTCAGACTGATCAATGTATATTATTACGAACTAAATAAGATGCAAAATTTTTTTATTACAACATTCACACTTCACAGTATTTAAATGTATATATAGTGTATATTTCATGAAGGTTTTCATAAAATTGTATATAATCTACTCCATTAAATAAACAAATATTCCAACTTAGTTCAGTTTTATTTATTAGATTAAAACCCCGCTGAAAAAGCATTTTAGTGTCTTTGTTTTTACAAACTTAAAACCAAGTCAAATCATTATTTTAAAAAGAGGTAAGTTTCTTAAAATTTGAATATTATTGTCAATTATTTAATTGAATGGATATTGAGAAATGTTACTGGTAATTTACATTTTTAAGGCAAATGGCTATAAATGGCAAAAAACTAATAAAGCCGATGAGTATTTTCTTCGTAGTTTTAGGACAATTCAAATCGATAAGCGAGGAAAAACTAATTATCTAATTGAACATTTGCTCCAACAATATGACAGTTGTTTTTCGCGTGTACTTAATTAATAGGAAAATGTATTTGGACGATTTTTTGTTTAAAGAATGATGATAAAGCAGTTTTCTTCTCGAATAATGAGCGATAAAAGTGACGTGAATTGAATCTAAATTTATAATTTGTATGATAAGAATCGCATTTTTCATCACAAGTAAGTAAAATCGTGTTTTACTTTGATGAAGCTTTTGAATTTTAGCACACTTTTTCCCTGACCACATGAGAAGGGCCGCTTCTGTTGACAAGCAAACAAATTATTTTCAGTTTCTGTTTCTGCGACAGCAAGAACAGAAACAAAATTATTTTCAAACTTTTTGATTACAATTTTTTATCATTTTATGACCTAATTCTTTACTATCATTGTCATTCATTGACTTTGTAGTACACTTCTTGGTACAACTAGAAACATATAGTTTGCGTACCGTATAGGGAGAGACTTGCGAGGCTTCTCACTTTTCAATCTTGGGGGGCACATCGAGAGATTCGTCGAGAGACCGATTTGTTTATAGTATATGTTAACATACTTAGATATCTGTTATACATATAGATATTGTTTATTTTGAGCAAATGTCGATATATCTTCATATTCAATGTATCAACTCGACTGTTAACTCTGTAGTACCGTACACTTTTGATATGTATGTTTGGTTGTTGCTTATCAATTGCAATATTCAATAAGTTATGGCATCATTAGAACATATCGTGCAAGTAAACAAAATCTGGATGCACGTTATACAAATGTTGTCGACTCGGTATAACGTATATGATTGATATGATACGGAAGCCCGCTGGACAAATCAGTGACCCACCAACAATTGCCAAAATAAAATGATGATGATGATGATGATGATGATGATGACAATAATAACGCAATATTATTATGATGACGATGAGAATAATAAATTGAAAGCAGCGGGAAGGCCGGGAAGGGGTCGTTGAGTGACCATTTACCGTCCTTATCGATCGGATACCCGTTATGACGCATCAGTCATCATGCTGATATTGCTAATGAGATGCTGCGGTCATGCAGCGTCATAAGTCACACGCGTAAACGGCGTAAACGCGTTGGTTTCGACTGTTTCGATAGTTTCTCAGATCTGCTCAGGTTCCTCTGGTGATGGCAGTTTAGCGCGAGAACGAGAGGAGGCCGGTTAGCCGGTGTACTTACAAGTACTTATAATAGGTGAAACAATACAAATTATACTTACTAAAGTGAAATAACGTTTTTTGGCAATGATAAAATTATTCTTTGTGCAAATAATTTATCACAAATTAATCGTCTGATTTATCGATGCACCGTTTTTTCGTTAACTTAATTTGACTATATATGGTATGGTGTTATGTTGTGGCAATCGCAATTAAAAGTTATACTTACTTACATACTTGCTTGTAAATTAAGGTGATCGATAAAAGGAAAAACTAAAACTTCGATGATTGTGTGTGTGTTTACCTCGATTCCCAGAAATACTCAACCGAGTTACTCATCGGCGACAGTTCAAAATTCGTTATCGAAGATGTTCGTTTTAATTAGTAATTCATTGATGCGTGCAACGTGACTGTTCGAGGATATTATTTGGACGATGGAACTTGAATAATTGTGTCTCTGGTTGCATCAGGTGATTTTCTTGGCCGTCCAGTTACTGCACAGTAACAATGACTGACTGTTCCTTCAGGCGTACCCGGCTGATCCCTCAAGAATACGTTACGCAAGTGGAGAATACTGAAAATTTTATGAAAGAACATATTGATAATCGAAGTAATAAGTAAGTGTAATATACCCAAGGCGGTGGAACTATTTTTGTTTGTGTACTTATTTTCAGCGATACCTTGCTTGCAGGTTTCATTGGACCCTACAAGATTTCGAGATAGGTCCTTTTCTCGGTGAAGGCAAATTTGGCCGAGTTCATGTGGCAGTAGAAAAGAAAAGCCGGCTCTTAGTGGCTTTGAAGAGCCTCAACAAGTTCGAACTAATAAACAACAACATTGAGAAGCAGGTTTTGACAGAAATCGAGATTCAGTCACACTTGAAGCACCCCCGCATCCTGGAACTCCTGACACACTTCCACAACGACGACAAGATCTACTTGGTGCTGGAGTTAGCATCTGGAGGCGAGGTGTACAAAAAACTGAACGAACAGCCTGATAAACGATTCAGCGAGCAAAGTTCGGCAAAATACGTGTACCAAGTAGCGGATGCTCTGGAGTACTGTCACGAAAACGGTGTCATTCACCGAGACATCAAGCCGGAGAACTTGCTTCTCACGCACAAGGGGGATATCAAACTGGCCGATTTTGGCTGGTCGGTTCGCCCACGTTCAAATAAGTGTACCTTGATGTGCGGTACCCTGGATTACCTATCACCAGAGATGGTCAATGGGCAGGAGTACGACTTTTACGTGGATCACTGGAGCCTTGGAATAATAAGCTATGAGTTTTTAGTCGGGGATCCACCTTTTTTCAGCCCCAGGACCAGTGAGACTTTTGCGAGGATCAAGAGGGTCGATATTGCGTGGTCTCCATTCATCACTGCTGGAGCTAAGGACTTGATTTCAAAACTGCTCGTAACAGATAGATCTAAAAGAATACCGCTGAAGAGTGTGAAAACACACTTTTGGATCGTTCAGAACAAAGATTTGCCAGATGTACCAAGGAAAAGCATTTATCATGAAATCTGATGATGTTTACGTTGTACATAGATTTATATATTTTGTTTGCATTTTTTCAGCATGCTTGTACACTTACTTTTTTGTGAAATAATGAATGTATTTGATGAAGTATTTAGATTTTTCAATGCGTACATGATCGTAAACACAAATTTGTATTTCAGTTGTATGAATTACAATTTCAATATTCAACGTTTTAACTTTTGTTGTCTGCAGATTTTTGTCACAGAAACAACAAAATAAATAAGTAATAACTTACTTAATAGGAGTACTCATACATACATTGTTTTAAAAGAATCGTCCGACTCTTTGGAAACATCGAATTCTTTGATTCTCGACAATATTCTCTGTTTGGCTGGCTTCTATCGATACTGCAGCAGACGAGAGATCAGAGAGAGAGATAGAGCGCTGACCTAAACCTAACATGTAAAACGGAGTTCAAAATAGGTTATAACTCAGTTCCGACTTTCCGAGCAAACATATAAATTGTGTGTAAATTCTTCAGTTATTAGTTATAAGTGTGTTTGAATAGAGGAAAAACAAATAAATTAAAACAGTGAAAAGCTCTTTGCTCTTGCGCAGTTATTGTGCACGTACTGCGTTAAGAACACTAAGAAGTTAAGAACGATAAATTATATTTGTCGTCTGCAATATGTTGACGTGGACGAGATTTCTCTAAACTTTGAAGCTTTGCGTTTTTTTATCAATTATATGATCACGACATGCTTCTGCCAATGGACTCGAGTCGCAGAGGTAAACCATCCATTATAACTATTTTAATCTTAAAACGTCATCACTGAAATCAAGCCCTTTCCTCACAGATTCAGATCTCTTCGCGCTCACCGTAACCGAGGCGCCCAGTGCCTAGCGGTTGTACCCTTAAATTTTTCAACAACAGAAAAAGAAGGAGGAAGAGAAAAAGCCAACAATGCCACGACTGTCGCTGCTGCCACGGACCTCGCGGATCGTCGCCCTCTGCTCGGCGGCGAACTTCATCAACGCGGCCGACCGCGTCATCATGCCCATCGCCATCGTGCCCATGACCGACGAGTTCAAGTGGAACCTGCACTGGCAGGGCTGGATCCTCTCTGCCTTTGCCTTTGGCTACTTTACCAGTCAGGTGCGTGTGGCTTTTGTTGACGATTGCTTTGGTTAAGCTCGAGGGCTGATTGTGGAACTTTCAGATCATCGGAGCCAACACGGCCAGTCGTTTTGGATGCAAGACTGTTCTGATGGCAGCTGTGATGCTCTGGTCGGTCAGCACCGTGATCACCCCACTCGTAGCCCAGTCCGTGCCACTGCTCATAGTTACTAGGGTTGTCCTGGGACTTGGAGAAGGTCTAGGTGAGCCCAAATTAGTTCGACTTGCTCGCGTTGTTCCAAGAAAATTTTAATTCTTGAATTTACGGGAACGTCTCGTTTGCAGGTTTGCCAGTTATATTCCACCTGTTTGCACACAGCGTGCCAGTAGAAGAGAGGTCCAGGGCCTTTGGTTACCTTGTTGCCAGTGGATCTATTGGACAAGTCGTGGCGTCCGTTGTGAGTTGAAAAAAATAACCAGAAACTGCACGTTGTAATATTATCTTCTAACAAAGTCTCTCATTTCAGTTGTGTCCCCATATGTCTTGGCAAAGTGGATTTTACTTGTTTGGCTCTTTTGGCATTTTATGGACTTTGTTGTGGTTTATACTTTACAAGGAAACAAAGCCGCAAGAAGAGATTCCTATCTTCTTGCCAAAGGTAATTTGAAAAAAATTGCTTTTTTTATTTTGCGTCATTTCCAATACATAAATTTTATTCAATAATACTTGTATCGCTACGATTTCAACTAGGTCACTACAAACAGAGCTTTAAGATGGACTGAATTTATTGTTCACTGGCCTCTGTGGGCCTTGTATGTAGCTCATTTTGCCATGAACTGGAGCAACTACATCATTATGCAGTGGTTACCCACGTATCTTTCGAGAAACTTGTATGCCAACAAAGAGAGCATAAGCTTGACGGCATTACCATACATTGTTAATTCACTTGTTGGCATTGGTAATTATTTCCTGTCAAGACTATAGACTTATTTCATCTATTATAGTAACAGATACCTACAAACCCTGTTTTTTCATCCAAATTAGTGGCTGGTCATAGCGCTGACAATCTCATACAAAGAAGATGGTCGGTCCTATCAGTGAGAAGGCTCATGACAAATATTGGCCTGATCGGGCCAGGTGCTTTTTTATTAGCTTTTTGTGCTGTGGACAATCTACTATTAGCAGTAATGTAAGTTTTTCCTTTTCACAAAACCAACCAATCAATCAGAGCTGTGAATGTGTTCATAACAATTTTAAATTTTAGATTTATTTCTATATCAATGGGTTTGTGTGCGTGTAATTCTGCTGGTCACCTGAGTAACCATGCAGATATTGCACCCAATCATGCCGGTATTACTTTTGCTGTGTCCAATACCATAGTAAGAAACTCGCATATCAATCTACATCACTTGTAATGAAGTTCGATGATACTGATGATAAATGTTTCCCGTATTATAGGCAACGATACCTGGAATATTGTGTGGGCCACTGACTGCTGAGCTGGTAACAGCGTCACACGGCCGATGGTTGCCGGTATTCATACTAGCGGCAGCAATAAACTTTACGGGGGCCATAATTTACCAAAGTCATAGCTCAGCCCAGCCAGTTTTGTGACATATGCAGGCGCAACCGGCTTGGTCGGTTGACCCGCCAAACGATCTGAAGGAGCACAGTGTTTATTGAGCAAAGACTGAGTTTTGAGTGTCTTATGAACATCGAATTTCAATAGAACATAGTGTCTGCAGGCATATCATAAGTGTTAAGATAAAGCGCCGCGATATAAATGAATTTACGATCGATATTAACTGCGTGATGCGTGATACAACAAAAGTGATGTTATATTATTTTATTAAGGAAATTTGTACATTATTCAACCGAGATGAATTGTACATACGGATTTCAGTGTCGCGAGTAGTATATTGGGAGCAGGAGAAAGTTGAAAATTTTCTAGACTACATTAGAAGGTGCTACAACTTTGATCGCATTGTGCTAGTTCCTGAAAGAGTTTACTGACCATGTAGTATACCATAAAATTTGCAAAAAAAAAACCACGTAATTTATTTGTTCACAAGCTCATCAGCGTGTAATATATATCTTTATTAAGATAAATTTCAATAAGACTAACCGACATGTAAATATACAAAGTGTTGATGTATCAATCGAGAGAAAAAGTTTTGCGCAAGAACTCTGATTTCGAGATGTCCGGTAACGTATTGTTCAAATATATACTCTTGTTTCTCAAATAAGCTGAATTATTCGGATCGACCCGACCAGAAGCGTCCCGAGACTCCAATGACTTTTCACCGAGCTGACTGTTGAGGGTGAAATCGTTCCTCTTCGGACTGGTGGCCACGCTCAACCGCGAAAAAATTTCTGCAGCCCCATCAACGCACCCCGAGATCCTATCTCTCCTTCCGCGATCAAACTTCTCTGCCATCGACGAACTCCCGTCCTTCGAATCGCCATCCGACGTCTGATGGACCGAAGACTCGACGGCCCCGCCGAAACTTTGCTCTCGACCGCCAAAGCTGCTTCCCCTCGCACCAGCCTCTCTCAGCACCAGTGCCCTGCAGCCGTCGTCGTCCCCCCGTCCGAGGTCGAAACCATCGGACCGGCCCTGTTTGCCGCCACCACCACCAGCAGCCAGACCGTCGAACAGCCGATGAAGCCTGTCCACCTGACTCGTCGACTTGTCCAAGGAATCGCACAGCCTCCTGGCGTACGAGAAGTCGCCCATCACGCTCTTCATGTCGATCAGGCTGGATTTGGACTTGAGCTCGTGCCAGCCCGGCGACGACGACGACGACGAGTCCCTCAGCTCCCGGCAGATGAGCTGGTTGATCTTCCTCTTCTGGCTCTGCACGCTCTTCAGCTGCTCCTCGATCTCCCGCAGCTCGGGATCCCGGGTTAGCACCAGCGGCGCAGCCTTGGAGCACTTCGGCTCTCGGCTCCTCAACTTGACGGCCGACGGGGATCTCGCGACTCCTGGGGCGATTCAACGATTTAATTTTGACGACGCCGGGCGAGCGCTCTTACCGCGGCTCGTGGTCTGCTGTATACCGTTGCTGCTGCTGCCACCGGCGCGGTTCGGTTTCTCCCCCGCCGCCGGTTCGGCGGGAACGTCGCCGAACGTGAAAACGTACTTCGTGGTCGCGGGCCTTCTCTGCACGCTCTTTTTCAGCGACTGCATGCGCTTCTCCATCCAGAGCTTCTCTCGGGCCTGGGGAGGTTGAAATTCGTCAAACACGCGTAGTTGGCACTTTTTGTCGCCGATCAACCCGCAGAGCTGTACGTGTACAGTGCACAGAGAGCGAACCTGGTGGTCCTTGGAGCACGAGTGGCTCGAGCTCGATTTCTGATGCGCAGCCAGGGCCATTCTCGCCGTCGGATTCGGTTTCGAACGGCTCTTCTTCTCCTCCTGGAGTTCGACCGTTGTTTTTCTTTCGGTTTGGACCTTCGGTACCGCTTGACCCTCCGAGGGTTCAGTTTTGAATTTGCGCCTGAAGGAAAACCTGACGGGAAACAAATCAAACGCCCGTGTGAATGCCCAACGAATGCACGCGAGGAGTATTTTAATTTGACAAAAAAAAAAACCAAAACCAAATGTCGGACTTCTTTATCTTCTCCTTGCCGACTTGGAGCTTTCGGTCGTCGGGCTGCTCTGGGGCTTGCTCGTCGTCATCTTCGACGAAAACGGTGAGGGCGTTGATCCGCTTGTAAGTCTCGATCGAGCCGGCGAGCGATTTCGGTTTTGACGGCGGGACTACTCTGCGGCTCCTGACGGCGCGTTCGTTCGCCAGTTTTGACGTTTGTCCGCGGTCCTGCGCGAATTTGGCCACCGGCGAAAGTGTTTTGCGGCACTTATTTGTGTTTTAAAAATGTCATGCTGTAGCCGTCCATAGCGTGTGTGAAGAGGACCGCGCGAGGGGGGAAAACACGAGAGAAGTTGTGCGCAAACGAATCGACAACACTTGTGTGAAAAAAAAAAAAAAAAAATGAAAGAAAAAGTGTTTTCCCGCGTATTATAAACCGTTGGCTGAGTATTATGGAAGAAGGTGATACTTCTTGATTGGGGGTGGGGAAAATGTCATCGCGTTTTATTTAGTTAGTAACATTAAATTATCTTCTGAATGAGATACTTTCGGGGGCAAACATTTTTTTAAAAGCACTATTTTTTCCAACAACTTGGTTTTTCAAAAACTTTTACCAATGGCTACAAACTTTTGTACTTCAAGTAGATTTTAAGAACCTTTTCGGACCTCAAAATCGAGAAAGCACATCTTCTTCCACCGACGATATTATTTCATGTTGAACCACCGAATATTTTAAACTTTTTTTTTATTTTTAACTGACACGTTTCTACATGACATTTAAATTTATTTTAATACAAATAAATAATGATTAGATGGTAAGTTTATAACGATGTATGATTTGTATTGCTAAATCTGCCGGTTCAAGACGCCGATGTACTCGGACCTTACTTTGTCGGACATTATTTCACGAATTTAAATTTTACACGATTAAGAGACAAAGTTATTTTTATATGCAAATTATATTTTTAACTGTATTCGATTTTCAAGTCTAATTAAACAAGGAAGTTTCAAGAATTTAATTAATATTCTCTCGATGAAATTTTTAGATACAACCGCTCTCCAGGTTTATATTTTTTCATCAAACCAAAAAGTGTAATCACACTTTGTCCAAGAAGAAAATTTAAATATCATATAAAAATAAAACGGTTTTATTAAAGGGGAAAATATCCTAGTACTTTTTTCTATCAATAATCAATTCAAACAGTAATTCATCGTTTCTCAATTAACAATCAAACTTTTAATCGTTAACTACCACTGTAATAATTTTTGAATCGTCAATTACACCTTTTTTGTGTTGATTGAGAGAAATTTATTGAGCTTTTTGTGCCAATCCGAGACTCAAATTCCGAGTAAATGATCGAAGTAACAAAAAATATATAATTTAATTAAATAAGCTCTTATTATATGCACCTAGTATCCGATTGTTTATTCAAATTAATCTCATTAAAATGATGCTTCAAAGACGAAAATTGGTATTTTATTCAATTACACATTTTTTTTATTGTTTACAGATAACTTTTCTCTTGAAAGTTACATCGATTCGCAACGCGATCGTAAAGGCTTCTTTATGAACCTCGTTACGTTCCTCGCCTGCGGCTGGTGCCATAAAATTTGTACTCGAAGATGCAATGCGATTCTTTACAATTCCAAAAAATACAAAAACGCAAAAAAAAAATTATTTACTTCATTACGGAAACGGACTTTCTACAAAAAGTTTTTCACACAATCGTTATGATGAAAAATGAAAAAAATACACTTTTTGTAAGGTAAATTTTTCCATGACACCTTAGCTTTAGCTACAAATAACGAAAAATTTTCTAAATTATACAAAAAATCGTTTTACTCACTTCTTTACGAACCTCGTTATGTCCCTCGCCTACGGCTCATGCCGTAAACCTCTCGGTTCGCAAATTAAAGCCTTTCCAATCTCGTACGAAAACTACTATTACAGCAATTTCTAATCAGAGGTCTACTGCAAGGTCTACTGAGTCTGAAGAAAAAATAAATAAATCCGTAGTTTATACAAATAATTGTAGTGTACAGCAATTGTATCACATGACTTTCAAATTTTTTCAAACTATTCTACATTTTCTTAGCCATTTTTAAAAAATTCTAATGATTTTCTAGGCAATTGAAAATAGTTGTGTATTATACAGTTTGTAAGTTATCTAAATAAGTAATTGTAAAAAAAAACCCCAATGTCTCAGATTTGATAGTTTATGTACTTAATATATATGACAATTTATTTGTGCAATAAGCAGTTTGAATAAAATCTAAGCAACAATTGCCTTATTTGATTGATGGAGGTAAACGGTAAAAAGGCAACATGTATATTTTTACTTGAAATGGGATCCCGCGGGTTTTAAAAGTTAAATATTTTTTTTAACTGGTCGATCTTTTATGTTCGTGATGAGCGGCACCGGCACGCAATTCAAATCTCTAAAAACCAAATAAATTAATCCTAAGCTACTTAAACCCAATACCACAAGATCTTAATCCCCAATAACCTAATATAATACAACCAAATAACCCAGGGGACAGTAAGCCAATAGTATTTGTAATTTAATGATTAATAATTGACTGCGAAGAGACTACGTAGGGCAGGCAGATAATCTCCAGTAACCCAATACGCTCGACTGTCTGTGCTTTTGTTTGTTAATTAATTAGTGTAAATCCTATACGCAATAAATCTCCAGTGATCCAACACACTCGACTATCCACACTTTTGTTCATCAATCCATTAATTGAAATTACAAGCAGCCAATCAATAATTAAATTTGCTCCTTTGCTTGAATCTTGTTTAATATATTAATGATAAACAATATCACGAGTAGTGCGATCAAAGTTATATGTTTCGCTTGCTCGCTTATGCCTTTTTTTTTATAAATAAATTGATAAAATTGTAGGAAAGATAGATTAGTCGGAGGTGCATGCAATTTCATATATATTCATTTTCTTTTTCTTACACTGTCAGGGTCACTTTACTGATAAACCAACACTCCCGTGCTCGAGGCAGTGGCCGAGCGCTAAATAATTAATTAATAAGCCACGAGCAACCCGTTAAATAATGTATATGTCTTGCACCCCGGGCGATATTTTTCTTTCTTTAATACTGTTACGGACAGAATGACTGTGTTTGAATGATAGAATCATGCGAGATTCTTTTGCTATTTGAATTTTGTTATTCTCAACATGTGAAATATACTGACATGTAAATGACAATTAGCGTTGTCAAGAAATTACATAGTTGGTTTAATATCTAGTTGATAAAAACGTCAAATTTTTTTTAACCTTTGTTTAGTTTGGTCGACTCTTGTTTTGTTTGTTACTCTTAAGCAGGTTCGGCTAATCAGTAAACAATTAGTGAACTTTTTAAAAGTTGTCGCTGCTTCTTTCTTTCGGTCGCGTAAGCCTCATTGGCGACAAATACTCTCTGAGTAGACACCACAGTCTAGTAAACAGCCAAAAAATGATTATACTGTATCCTTCATTATGAAATTGAATATTTGTCACTCGTTTGCTGCGAAATAAGAATTTTTCGATTTTACGGGCTTGCAAATCGTTTTTGATACATTATTACCAATTAATTGTCTTGAGCCTCTAATTTGTGCCCACCTGATGAACCTCACCATCTCATGTTAAATCTCATCTGAGATCACATCGCTGTTCCCGGCATTCTCAGGCCACTCGTGCGAGTCAATCAACACTCGACCACTCGTGCGTAAACTCGTCTTTTCCGCACTTGTTACGTAAATAACTGTTTCAATCTACAATGTACTGAAATATACTAAAATAAAAAAAACATTGTGTGACACTATTCAGTCTTTATTCATTGCTAATTATTACACCAAAATATAAATATTCTCATATGTCTGGATATTTGTGTATAACAGCTGCTGAACAATAAACGTTGAAGATAAATTCATATGGCCACTGATTTATCGCGTAAGCCGCACCAAGACCAGCTTGATGATTTCACATATAATGATAATTCTACATTTATATGGTTTTTTCTATACGATCTTTTCTACATACATATAATATTGATGAATTCTATCCTTTCGAGTTTATATCATTAAAACAATACAAGTGTATTCAAAAGTAAAATTGTATGTTGCTTTTTAACTGATAATATTTGTGCATACATTCTTGTATATTGATCATACTATGTTAATTGTTTGTGACTTTTGACTAAAAAAAAAATTTACAAATAAATCTCTACTATATGATTTCTAAATGCTTCTTAAATTATAGTTTCGTCATCACTTTGTTAATACATTTTTTATTTGTGTGTAATAAATTATTACCTTGTACATCGATTTTATGTTTGGTTGGGTTTGTTATTGTTAATAATAATAATTTGTACGAATTGAAGTTATCAATCGACGACTGCATGCGAAAGTATTGAAGTAACCAACAAACTTTAGTACTTAATTTTTAGTTACGACCAATATCAGTAATAAACTTTGTATCAAAATTAATTTAATAACATTAACAACATGGGTTTTCGAATCTTAAGAATACCTTACAAATGAATAACAATTTTTTGAAAATGTATACAATTCGCGTAATGTTCTCTTTTTAAAAGCACATACATGCATACGTATGCACATACTTTTTCACATACAACATAAAACGTTGAAGAACCAGAGAAGCTATAGGCAGATTTGTATTTTTTGTTAGACATATATAACAGTCAATTTTGATTTTAACTCATTATACTTGTAAAGTTGTACAATTTGACCTGTATAATAATTAATACTTAGTATTGATTTTTCGATTACATTTTGTATAAGTATAAAAATATATTCCAAGTTAAAAATCGATTATTCGGACTTTTCTTTTGTACTGGAATAACATAAATATATAACATTGTACATATGCGTAAAAATACAATGAAAATTGGAATTTGACCCATGAGCTTATATAATTTTGCACCAAAGCGCATCATTCTTCATATAGTTGCGTCGCCGAATAATGTTATGCCATGTACAACATACCACATTAAACAGACACAAAATGTTCAAAAAATACGTTCATCAGAACAACTTTGTCTTCAAACATTCGTTACACACAGGGATGTAATAAACATTAATGTATATTAATTAACAAAATAAATTGGGCATTCATATGTAACATATACATTGTCTGATCAACGAGGGTTCGGATCAGCGCAGCACATGAAAATACCAGGGACGAAGAGGGACTCCTATAAGTACTAATATTTTTCGTGCCGTTTCGTCGGGCCTCGATCACACGCTATACCGCCCGCGCAACCCCGACTGCAACGTCATTATTTTATCGTAATTTATATGAAAAGAAAAAAATATTCTCCTGCTGGTGTTCGCGCACTCCGAAGCCCCACCGCTTCCCATCAGCAGGCATTGGCGGCACTGGCATGGCGCTCGTAATTATTCGACATAGCAGAAATGAAATCTATATACTCTCAACAATAGGTAGACATATTACACGATAGCACCCCACAACCACTTTCACTGGCTGGCGGCCGCCGCGTCGGCTCTCCCGATCCTCTTGGTGAGCTTGAGGGCCGGCGTCGGGAAGTTCCTGCTTTGCTCACTGAAAATCGATCCGCCACTAGCGCCGTTCGCGTCGTTGTCCTTGCCGGCTTTTCCGTGTACACCGGCCGGCCGGTCGCTCCGCAGGCACTCGTTGATGAAGCCGCAGACCGCGTTCACGTAGACGTCCGGGTAGGCCGCGTAGTGCTTCACGTGCGGCGAGTCCGCGAACAAGATCAGCTGCGTGCGCACTCCGCGCTCGGCTCGCGTCTTTGCGAACTTTTCTACGTCCTGCGGTGTTCGTTAATTGGGATCAGTATTGACATTGTTCTTCCGATATGAGAACAGCGGGTGTATTGGCCCAGATACTTACACTGGCGCTGACCATCGTGTCGGCGTTTGAGTAGAGGAAGAGCTGCGGACAGGAGTACTTTTCTTCGATGAGTGCGGTGGGGTCCGTGTAAACGGTGTTTTTGCTTCCCAACGAATGCATCACGATCTGTCGAGTGCAAGGAATCAGTCATTTAATTTACAAAAAAGTCATCGATAATTTTGTTAGAATTTTTTTTGTGATACAATGTTTTGTTTGCAAGAAAATGTGTTCTTGTACAGAATTCTGTGCGCGAAACTTTTGTAAATGAAGAACTTTTGCGAGAACTTGATCATGATACTGGCAAATTATTATTCCCATTAATCGCTCCGTACATGCCTGAGGTATAATATACAACCTTGAATCTGTCGGGCTTTCCATGTAAAATCATACAATTAATTACACCGAGTTAAATTAGTTGAAGCAGCTGCTGGTACCATATATTGATGCCGAAAGATTCTCATGAGATTAAGCTTATTTAAAGTTACTATCGTACAAAAGTATCTACCTTTGACGACTTTTACGGAGAAAATAACGTGTACACTGTGCGGACATGTATTCACGAATTGACGTTTGAATAATATTTAATCAATGAGAGAGACAGCTCAATTAAATTAGCCAATGAGAGAGCGCCTGTGTACACCTATAACTTCAACTTAGATTTCGTAAATATTATCGATGTCCGAGTCCGACTAGTGTATGTTTTCTTACGTATAATTCTAACAGCTCAGTATATAAAATCTACTCATGTTTCTCCTGACTAATACAATAAGATTAGATTTCATCAACACCCGATTTTGTTGCGTGATGAAATATGATATCACATTTGTTTTCCGTCACGCAACAGATTTGGTCAATCATATCAAATGTGAACCAATGTATTATTTCTTTTCTCAAAACGTCACATTTTTGATTGATAGGAAAAAAAAGTTCCCGTATCACGTGATTTCTTGAGAAGTCATTGATAGTACAAAATGACTTTACTTCATTATATAACGATTAACCGTAATTGTCACGATACTAAAATATATGTATACATACTTATACTTAATTCTATTCCGTGACCCAAAGTCACGTGACATGTTAGTGGCTAGATTTTCATTCAATATTACCGACGCCTTTTTCTGCACACAAGTAGAACAATAATCAAAACGCATCGGTTGTGCATGAATGATGTATTGATTGATAATTCGTACCTCAGTCAGCCAAAATATGTAAAGAAAAAGCGTGTACGCAAACGACACGGGGAAGTTCACGAGGGTATGTCCGCCGATGACTGCACTTATTGCCCGGTACAAGCTCATTATCCGCCTTTGTCCTGGTGAGCTGTCGAAAATCACTCCTTCCACCTGTATAATACACGAGTAAGCGAGGAAATACCGAATTAATCATTGCCCATGGTGTTGTTTTGCTTCCTCATGGAGGAAGCTTTGTATTGGTAAAAAAAATTTTTGTGGAAATATGTTAGAAATGTCCTGTACAGTGTCTAAAGTGAAAAAATACCATTTTTAGAAAACGTCCGTCTGGGTGTGTGTGTGTGTGTGTGTGTGTGTGTGTGTGTGTGTGTGTAATCAGTTATATCTCAGGCATCCGACAATAGATGTCAATGATTCTGGGCTTAACAATTTTGTTTTTTTATCCTCATAGCGGCTCGGAAACAAAATTTAAGTTTCATACCTTATTAAGGTTTTTGCAACGTTTTTTATGGTAAAAAAAATGTTTTTTTTTTTTGGTGAAAAAATTTAATTTAAATTTTGAAATAGAAACATCTGATAGAGTTTCAAAATAGCTCCATTTTTCATTTTGAATCATCTAGATGAGTTATTTTGTTTAGTTTTTATTAAAGAAATACTAAGATTTTTGTGGAAAATTAGTCACATCTCCGTTAAAAACTTGAAGAATTGGGATGATAAAAAGATTCATACATATTTTTTTTCATCCTTTCCGCTGTCCAGAAAAGAATTGGAGTTTTATACCTTATTAAGATTTTTACAACGATTTTCTATGTCCAAAACGCGGTTTTTTGCTACTTTTAAGGTAAAAAAAATTTAATTAGATTTTGTTAATAGTTGTATCTCATAGAGCATTAAAACAGCTTCATTTTAAATTTAAAAACTTTTTTTTTAAGTCATACCGTCTTTTTTATTAAAGAAAATCTACATCTTTTTGTCTTAAATCAGTCATATCTCAGAAATCCTCTAAATGATTTCGATGATCTTAGGGCTCAAAATGTTCTATTTTATATCCTTATAAAGGTTTACGAAAATATTTTACGTTTTATACCCTATCGAGGTTGTTATAACGATTTTTGATACTAAAGAAACGGTTTTTTGTGTTTTGGGAGTGAAAATTTTTTAATTTGATTTCGTAGATAGTTGTATTCTGTAGATAATTGAGTAGCTTCCTATAATTCAGTAATATTTTAGCTACAAGACAGTTATATTACGTATATCGATTTCAGTGATAAGTTCTAATTATTTGTTCAATTGTTTTTAGTTCAAAAAAATGTTAATAATATTTTTTGTACTATTCACGTAAAAATTATAATCCTATTTTCAAAATAATTGCACACCATAGATCATGAAAATAGCTTCTACTCATATTTTTAATCATTCTAATATTGTATTTTATTTTATTTTTTAGTTAAATAATTGCAAAAAAATGTTGTTGAGAAAGCTTTGTGCTAATTTATTGGCAGCGGTTTTTTTCTGATGCAATCTTCGGAAATGAAAACTTTTGCATTTATTTATTTATTTAGTTCTAGGTGTGGATATATGTGCATGAAAAAAATTTTTTTCATTAAATGACATCCACTCTTACGAGTTAAAAAAAAAAAAGAATTATGAAACCCAAGTTTATCGGTGTAGGCACGAACGATCGTGCAGATTGGAAAATTTAAACTCGTTCGGAACACTTGTAATGAGCGCACATAACAGCTAAAATCCGCTTATTAAGAATTAGATTACACAGTCCGGTGCACCGTGTGTTGCGGCGCTCGGCTATAATACAAAGGCCGCAGAACAGTTTTTTCGTTTGATAGAACTGAAAAATGAATAGTGACTAAAAAAAAAAAGGTTTTTTTAAAAAATCTAAAAACTTTATGTACAGAAATAATTATTATAATGCTGACGATGATAATAATGATATTAAAAATCATAACAATCAGCGTGTATTCAATTTTGACGTTTTTTTTCGTTTTTTTCAATGATGTCACCATGGTGAAAAGTGTAATAAGTACATTTTGTTCCCCGGGTCTAACATATACTAGTTTACAGTTGTGACAACGAAACTTTATTGAATTTATCAATTTAAAGATTAAGGTTTCAAAAAGTTTGCAAATGAAAAATTAAGATAACTTTTATGTCTAGTCAAACAATGATACCTCTTTGGTGACATGAGCTAAATAACAAGGTATGTTTCAAAACGACAAAATTTTCATTTTTTACGTATTTATTATCTTACGGTTTTGGCTTGCCAAAGTGTCGATACTATCGCTTATATTATATTTTTAATATCTACTCGCAGGGTCAAAATGCTTGGGCTTAGCCACGTGCTTTAAAAATGCTCCATCACGATTTTTTTAAACAACGAGAGCCTTTCGAGCCTCCTCTGCCCCCTTCAACCGGTTTTACGGCCCTTGTCTATGTATTGACCTTAAATGGGCCGTTGAGCTGTTAAGTATATGCGCTACAAAATGCCAACGGCAACATTGTCACATTTAATGTCTACGTATATGACAAATTCCACGGAAAATCAGAATTTTTCTACTCTCTAGGCGATACACTGATTATGAAAATAATTGCAAATACGGACTTGAGCTTGTTTAATTCTTCAACGTTTTTTTGTTCCGACAACAATATCGTGTGATCAGTGAAAAAATTATTTCCACACTAAAAATTCGTCGTGATTGACGATCTTTTATCGAGCTCTTTAAAAAAGTTGAATACAAATATTTTAGGAAATTTGAAAAAAAAAGACTCGCGTGTAATTTTTTTCAAATAGAACTGTTTCAAATAGAAGTTTACAAAACATTGAAAAAAATGGCTTCGAAACAGATAAGAAAAAATACTTGTTGGGTCAAGTTCGACACTTCGAAGGTTACATGCCACTAAAGTTTACTCTTGAAATCGACCGTAAATTTCATTGATCACCTAGTAACTTATTCGTTTTCAGCTTTATTATTCAGCTCCAGAAACCGTACTTGAATGATATAATACGCGTACAGGTGATTGATGTTGTATAATTTGTATATTTCTGCGATCAGCCTTTACTGAAAAAAGAGCTACAGAAAAAAATAAAGTCGAAAAATCCACGTTTTGGGTGAATTTTAAAACGTCACGCCGATTTTTTCAGAATGACTACGTATTTTTTCACCAATCGCTGCATGCTATTCCCAACGGAATAATCCAATACAGAAGATTACTCGGCAGTTTTGTCTCTTGGTGGTCGCGGTCGTTCTCGCGTGCGCTTTATTTATATACAGAGCCGCGTCATTGTTTTCGTGCGCTCGTAATTTTTCCCATTATTACGCGATCCTATGATAAAAAGGATTTCTCTCGGGCCGAAAAAATTCCTATCCCCCACGGATTTTGTCGTAACTGTAGTGTATTATATGTATACTTATTTATAGAAGCACCTTGATCGTCGAGCCGGTCTGCTGCATGGCCGAGCTGATGTGCTGGTAAAAAATAGCGCCGCCGTTGCTGAAGACGTGAAAGAACACGGGCCGGCCGTCCGAGCATTTTTCGGTGATCACCTGCAGCAGCCGTTTGCTCATGGACGGCAGTCGGTGCCTGCGGTAGAATAGGCAGGGCAGGGGCGCCGTACACCTCAGCGTTATGCAGCTTCAAGGGCGAAAAGAATAATTCGATTGAGACAAAAAAGTTGTTTTTTTCTCTCCATTGTAAATTTATTTGTGCGCCGAGCTGTTTCCAAGGAAAAAAACAAAGCTGTCAATATCGCGCTCCCGTTGTTGTACTTTTATTGTTACAACGTCATACGTAACTCCAGTGCTACGTGCGCGCGCGTGTAAATGTAAGAACCTACCTATGTGTGTTATTCCCTTTTCGACGTGAAATCGATTTTATCTTCGAAAAGTGTATACATAATATATATACTACAAGCGTATGCGAGAAGTTTTTGCGCTTCTTTCGCGATCGTTCACTGTGAATCCAAGTATCCAAGTGTGTTGAAGTACACACTCAAAGCGTGCAGTTGATGTGTGTATTTTTTGTGAAATGAGTATTGTTAAAACAATAGAATTCATGGTTCGTACCAACTGTTTTATCAGCTCTATAAAATCAAACAACTTGCGACGGAACAAATCAATACTGGAAGGCTGTAGATTGTGAGACATACCTGTCACAGATTAAACACACTTGCGAGCGTGTTAATTCTGTGACAGGATATATTTTTACGTCCTGCAGCCTTTTGCATTAATTTTTTGTGTTTAATATCGTTTTAATGAATACAACTATAGTTGATGAATTGGATTGTTCATCAATTATTTAGTAACATTGGTCCGATATATTTTGTAAACGTGTAAACATTTTTCACAACACGCTCGGATTCACAGTGCTGGAACATACAATTTGTTCAATGATCCCGGCCTTTACGCGACAGATTCTAAATTTTTTCCGAGATTTTTTCCCTTCGATTTCCGAACGAATCACGCGACGGTTGAACAACGCACGCGAGCAAAAAATAATGGAATAAAAGCTTTGTGCGCAAACACAAAGTTCAAAAGCAGAAACGACGAAATTACATAAGATTACAGTGTGCGCTCGAGCCCATTGTGCATTCGTTACGGGAAAATTAGCCGAGCTGCCGACCGACCGCGGCAATTTGCCGACCGATAAAAATAACGCGATAGTCAAAGTCGTGCCTTGTATACATGTATGCCTGTAAATGCGATAATACACACCTCGCGCGAAATGAGACCATTCGTGTAATTTTACTCCCTGCTCTCTCGTACATCTATGTGCGCGCATCATCACGATCTCATTATTCCGATGCGCTCAATGGCACGCCTCTCGCGTAACAATTGGCGGAGGCCTGTAAGAGATCCGAGTCTCAAGATCGATGCTGCGTTTTTCGAAAAAAATGGTCCTGTTAGCTTGGAATGTTATTTACGATGATTGAAGAGTTCGTTTGAATTTCAATTTAAGTGACGTTCGATACGGCTACATGATTGTTAAAAAGTTGACTTTTTGAATAAGTTTTTTCATAGATATTTTAAAATACATGCATATGTTCTGGCTTGGAATATTATTTACGATAACGAGAGTTTGTTTTAATTTCAATGCAGGTTAGCATGTACATTCGTTAAAAAATTAACTACTTTTAAATAAGTTCTTCTATAGACGGAAAAAAAAACTCAAGTTTTGCAACCATGTAAAAATGTACTTTAAATTACCTGATTCGACAACTTGGACCTTCATTGGAATGAAATCTAATACAAAACCACTAAAAGAAGCACAATGGAGCTTACATCGTCGCTTCATTGGAACGACGCATCGTCTCGTTTTTAAAATTGAAAGGTGAGATGATACATTTTCAAAACAGAAAACGAGAAGGTAGACGTTGTTCCACTTAGCAACAACAGCGTCCCTATTCTTATGAAAAAAAAAAAAAAAATATTCGGGCTCGGCTCCTGCCAAAAAAGAATACGATTCGAATTTCTGGCGAAAAAGAATGCGATTAAAAATATCTTTCAACTTTTACATTCTCACGCGTACCAAACATCGCAACAGGAAAGCTCGTCACACGCATTTAAATTCGCCAATCCATCCCCTCTAGAGTATCCGTTGTATTTACATATCGTATACGTTGGCCGAAACAACCTGTTACACAGCATTACTTTGCCTCAAGAAACTCGAATCGCACGCCAATTCTTTTTCGCAGAGAGCGACGGTACCCATCTGATATTATCACCTCCAGCATCACCACCATACACACACGCGCCAGATCGATCGATACACGGCGGTTGCGCTTTTCCCAACCCCCTCGCCGCACCCGCCCGATCGATCACCCGCCTCTCGCCCGGTCGTGCAAAAATA